>WNWK01005932.1:27500-113028 GCA_009830355.1 Cherax destructor
TACCAACAATTAGGTTCAATATATTACCTGGAGTTTACCTGGAGAGAGTTCCGGGGGTCAATGCCCCCGCGGCCCGGTCTGTGACCAGGTCTCATGGTGGATCAGGGCCTGATCAACCAGGTTGTTACTGCTGGCCGCACGCAATCCAACGTACGAACCACAGCCTGGCTGGTCAGGTACCAACTTTAGGTGCCTGTCCAGTGCCTGCTTGAAGACAGCCAGGGGTCTATTGGTAATCCCCATTATATCTGCTAGCCATTTGTAGGTAAGTGAACCAATGGTTCTTATTATGGGTGTGGCTGCTTTACCTGGTATATGTGTTCTGGTTAATCCATACATATATGTTGAAGATACGTTGGTGGTTATGATTTTTTAATTAGTTTAGAAGTCCTTTGATTGTTTTGTTAGAGTTACTGAATCAAAGACATTGTTTCTAAGTTTGCAATAAGTATCAATATCATTCATTAGATTATTCATCATATTTTGGTCATCAGATTTTTTTTTTCAAAATTAATACTGCATTTGTTCTATATTTATATAATAAAACATAAATATTCCAATTGTTATATGAAAATCATATAAATAATGAAAATTTACATATTCCTAAAGCAGACAAAATAAATACAATAGTAATTATATAAAAAAAAACTAATTATCAAGGTAAAATGAATAATATATTGGATGATAGAGATACGTATTCCAAACTTAGAAAAAATCATTTAGATTCAATTAACAGAAACATTAACAAAACGACTACTGAAAGGCAAAGATGAACTAATTAAAAAAATTAATGACCACCAACCCATATTTATCATATATGTATTGATTAATAAAAACACACGAACCAGGTAATCCAGCCAAACCCATAATTAACTCCATAGGTTCAGTTATCCACAAATTATCCAGAGGTTAGTAGATATACTGAGCCCAATTATTTGCACACTTTCTTTTGGAAAGATTCCACCAAGATCCATGATGGACACTGGACACTGCTGCTGGACACTGCTGCTGGACACTGTTGCTGGACACTGCTGCTGGACACTGCTGCTGGACACTGTTGCTGGACACTGCTGCTGGACACTGTTGCTGGACACTGTTGCTGGACACTGCTGCTGGACACTGTTGCTGGACACTGTTGCTGGACACTGCTGCTGGACACTGCTGCTGGACACTGCTGCTGGACACTGCTGCTGGACACTGTTGCTGGACACTGTTGCTGGACACTGCTGCTGGACACTGTTGCTGGACACTGCTGCTGGACACTGCTGCTGGACACTGCTGCTGGACACTGTTGCTGGACACTGTTGCTGGACACTGTTGCTGGACACTGTTGCTGGACACTGTTGTTGGACACTGTTGCTGGACACTGTTGCTGGACACTGTTGCTGGACACTGCTGCTGGACACTGTTGTTGGACACTGTTGTTGGACACTGTTGCTGGACACTGCTGCTGGACACTGCTGCTGGACACTGTTGCTGGACACTGTTGCTGGACACTGTTGCTGGACACTATTGCTGGACACTGTTGCTGGACACTGCTGCTGGACACTGCTGATGGACACTGTTGTTGGACACTGTTGCTGGACACTGCTGCTGGACACTGTTGTTGGACACTGTTGCTGGACACTGCTGCTGGAAACTGTTGCTGGACACTGTTGCTGGACAATGTTGCTGGACAATGTTGCTGGACACTGCTGCAGGACACTGTTGCTGGACACTGTTGCTGGACACTGTTGCTGGACACTGTTCTTGGACACTGTTGCTGGACACTGTTGCTGGACAATGTTGCTGTACACTGTTGTTGGACACTGTTGCTGGACACTGTTGCTGGACACTGTTGCTATACACTGTTGCTGGACACTATTGCTGGACACTGTTGCTGGACACTGTTGCTGGACACTGTTGCTGGACACTGTTGCTGGATACTGTTGCTGGACACTGTTGATGGACACTGTTGCTGGACACTGTTGTTAGACACTGTTGCTGGACACTGTTGTTGGACACTGTTGCTGGACACTGTTGCTGGACACTGTTGCTGGACACTGTTGCTGGACACTGTTGCTGGACACTGTTGCTGGACACTGTTGCTGGACACTGCTGCTGGACACTGTTGCTGGACACTGTTGCTGGACACTGCTGCTGGACACTGTTGCTGGACACTGTTGCTGGACACTGTTGCTGGACACTGCTGCTGGACACTGTTGCTGGACACTGTTGTTGGACACTGTTGTTGGACACTGTTGTTGGACACTGTTGCTGGACACTGCTGCTGGACACTGTTGCTGGACACTGTTGCTGGACACTACTGCTGGACACTGTTGCTGGACACTGTTGTTGGACACTGTTGCTGGATACTGTTGCTGGACACTGCTGCTGGACACTGTTGCTGGACACTGTTGCTGGACACTGCTGCTGGACACTGTTGCTGGACACTGCTGCTGGACACTTCTGCTGGACACTGTTGCTGGACACTGCTGCTGGACACTGCTGCTGGACACTTCTGCTGGACACTGCTGCTGGACACTGCTGCTAGACACTTCTGTTGGACACTTCTGCTGGACACTGCTGCTGGACACTGCTGCTGGACACTTATGCTGGACACTGGTGCTGGACACTGCTGCTGGACACTTCTGTTGGACACTTCTGCTGGACACTGCTGCTGGACACTTCTGCTGGACACTGTTGCTGGACACTGCTGCTGGAAACTGTTGCTGGACACTGCTGCTGGACACTGCTGCTGGACACTGCTGCTGGACACTTCTGCTGGACACTGCTGCTGGACACTTCTGCTGGACACTGCTGCTGGACACTGCTGCTGGACACTTGCTGTTGGACACTTCTGCTGGACACTGCTGCTGGACACTTCTGCTGGACACTGCTGCTGGACACTCTGCTGGACACTGCTGCTGGACACTGCTGCTGGACACTCTGCTGGACACTGCTGCTGGACACTTCTGCTGGACACTGCTGCTGGACACTCTGCTGGCACTGCTCCTGGACACTGCTGCTGGACACTTCTGCTGGACACTGCTGCTGGACACTTCTGCTGGACACTGCTGCTGGACACTGCTGCTGGACACCTCTGCTGTTGACACTTCTGCTGGACACTGCTGCTGGACACTTCTGCTGGACACTGTGCTGGACACTGCTGCTGGACACTGCTGCTGGACACTCTGCTGGACACTTCTGCTGGACACTGCTGCTGGACACTCTGCTGGACACTGCTGCTGGACACTCTGCTGGACACTGCTGCTGGACACTGTTGCTGGACACTGTCTGCTGGACACTGCTGCTGGACACTTCTGCTGGACACTGCTGCTGGACACTGCTGCTGGACACTGCTGCTGGACACTGCTGCTGGACACTCTGCTGGACACCTGCTGCTGGACACTGCTGCTGGACACTCTGCTGGACACTGCTGCTGGACACTGCTGGACACTGCTGCTGGACACTTTGCTGGACACTGCTGCTGGACACTCTGCTGGACACTACTGCTGGCCTGCGACATCTCCCGTGTCTGACACTGCTGGACACGCTGCTGGACACTGCTGCTGGACACTGCTGCTGGACACTGCTGCTGGAACCCATACTCAACACAAGCGAAATAGACTGAAAACCGTTACACAAATACGGTTGTATGGTTTATGGAAATTATATTTTATGTTTATATAATATATATATATATATATATATATATATATATATATATATATATATTTTATATATATATATATATATATATATATATATACATATTAGCAAGAACTCATTTAAAATTATGTCTTTTCTAAAATATTCTCTTATACATTTAAATATATATATTTTTTTTCATTTATATTAATGTAAAAAATAATAATTTTGTACCAAAAGAATCTTAGAAAACTTACCTAACCTTACAATAACAAGCACAATTAAATTTAGCCTAATCAAACTAAATATATTTTAGATAAGTTTGCAACAATTTAATAATAAACAAGCACAATGAAACATTGTTTTTTCGTTATGTTCAGAATGATTTTTGCGAAATTATTGCAAATACAAATTTTCGCTTGCCTTATTCTCCAAGATGAGCGTTGCTATTTAAGCCAAAATCGCAAGTTTTACCTATTCGGCACGACAAACTCTAAATCTATGCATAATATATACCTATGATTATTAGTTAACATATATATAGTGAGGCTCTTCAATCTTAAATTATATTTATCAAAATATTTGAAACAATCTCAGGTGGAAGAGACTATACAATCTCAGGTGGAAGAGACTATACAACCTCAGGTGAAAGAGACTATACAATCTCAGGTGGAAGAGACTATACAATCCCAGGTGGAAGAGACTATACAACCTCAGGTGAAAGAGACTATACAATCTCAGGTGGAAGAGACTAAACAACCTCAGGTGGAAGAGACTATACAATCTCAGGTGGAAGAGACTATACAATCTCAGGTGGAAGAGACTATACAATCTCAGGTGGAAGAGACTATACAATCTCAGGTGGAAGAGACTATACAATCTCAGGTGGAAGAGACTATACAACCTCAGGTGGAAGAGACTATACAATCTCAGGTGGAAGAGACTATACAATCTCAGGTGGAAGAGACTATACAATCTCAGGTGGAAAAAGGAGACTATACAACCTCAGGTGGAAGAGACTATACAACCTCAGGTGGAAGAGACTATACAACCTCAGGTGAAAGAGACTATACAACCTCAGGTGAAAGAGACTATACAATCTCAGGTGGAAGAGACTATACAATCTCAGGTGGAAGAGACTATACAACCTCAGGTGGAAGAGACTAACATTGAGAACAACACTCAGGTGGAAGAGACTATACAATCTCAGGTGGAAGAGACTATACAATCTCAGGTGGAAGAGACTATACAACCTCAGGTGGAAGAGACTATACAATCTCAGGTGGAAGAGACTATACAACCTCAGGTGGAAGAGACTATACAACCTCAGGTGGAAGAGACTATACAATCTCAGGTGAGAAAGAAAAGGACTATACAATCTCAGGTGGAAGAGACTATACAACCTCAGGTGGAAGAGACTATACAACCCCAGGTGGAAGAGAGTATACAACTCAGGTGGAAGAGACTATACAACTCAGGTGAAGAGACTATACAATCTCAGGTGGAAGAGAGTATACAATCTCAGGTGGAAGATACTATACAATCTCAGGTGGAAGAGACTATACAATCTCAGGTGGAAGAGACTATACAATCTCAGGTGGAAGAACTATACAATCTCAGGTGGAAGAGACTACTAAATCTCAGGTGGAAGAGACTATACAATCTCAGGTGGAAGAGACTATACAATCTCAGGTGGAAGAGACTATACAATCTCAGGTGGAAGATACTATACAATCTCAGGTGGAAGAGACTATACAATCTCAGGTGGAAGAGACTATACAATCTCAGGTGGAAGAGACTATACAATCTCAGGTGGAAGAGACTATACAATCTCAGGTGGAAGATACTATACAATCTCAGGTGGAAGAGACTATACAATCTCAGGTGGAAGAGACTATACAATCTCAGGTGGAAGAGACTATACAATCTCAGGTGGAAGATACTATACAATCTCAGGTGGAAGAGACTATACAATCTCAGGTGGAAGAGACTATACAATCTCAGGTGGAAGAGACTATACAATCTCAGGTGGAAGAACTATACAACTCAGGTGGAAGAGACTATACAATCTCAGGTGGAAGAACTATACAATCTCAGGTGAAGAGACTATACAATCTAGGTGGAAGAGACTATACAACCTCAGGTGGAAGAGACTATACAATCTCAGGTGGAAGATACTATACAATCTCAGGTGGAAGAACTATACAATCTCAGGTGGAAGAGACTATACAATCTCAGGTGGAAGCTAGGACTATACAATCTCAGGTGGAAGAGACTATACAATCTCAGGTGGAAGATACTATACAATCTCAGGTGGAAGAGACTATACAATCTCAGGTGGAAGAGACTATACAATCTCAGGTGGAAGAGACTATACAATCTCAGGTGGAAGATACTATACAATCTCAGGTGGAAGAGACTATACAATCTCAGGTGGAAGAGACTATACAATCTCAGGTGGAAGAGACTATACAATCTCAGGTGGAAGAGACTATACAATCTCAGGTGGAAGATACTATACAATCTCAGGTGGAAGATACTATACAATCTCAGGTGGAAGAGACTATACAATCTCAGGTGGAAGAGACTATACAATCTCAGGTGGAAGAGACTATACAATCTTAGGTGGAAGAGACTATACAACCTCAGGTGGAAGAGACTATACAATCTCAGGTGGAAGAGACTATACAATCTCAGGTGGAAGAGACTATACAATCTCAGGTGGAAGAGACTATACAATCTCAGGTGGAAGAGACTATATAACCTCAGGTGGAAGAGACTATACAATCTCAGGTGAAAGAGACTATACAATCTCAGGTGGAAGAGACTATACAATCTCAGGTGGAAGAGACTATACAATCTCAGGTGGAAGAGACTATACAATCTCAGGTGGAAGAGACTATACAATCTCAGGTGGAAGAGACTATACAATCTCAGGTGGAAGAGACTATACAATCTCAGGTGGAAGAGACTATACAATCTCAGGTGGAAGAGACTATACAATCTCAGGTGGAAGAGACTATACAATCTCAGGATCGTGATCAACTCATCATAGCTTAATTAAAACAATCAATCAATTTGGTTTCTGAACTAGATAAAAGTTATATTTTTACTGGCTAGTGTTGTTAATTATGACTTCTGGGATTAAGTGGCTAACTAGATGCAACGTTAGTATTCAGTTACCTTTCAGTGACTGTAGCGCAGTGGTTACAGGCTACAGGACTCGACTCACAAGCGTGACTCGAGTCCTCTAGCCCTCCGGGGTAGGACCTCTAGTCCTCCGGGGTAGGACCCCTTACTAGTCAGCAGGTACATGTATGTCTCCTAACACCTGCTGCCTGTATTACCTAGCTGAAAATGAATACCGAGGATGTAGTTGACTGTTGTTGGTTGCGTCTTGGGGCACTAGCTAAAAAATTACCCTGGCTGAAATAAACAACAATGATTCTGTTATCCTGGTTTACTAAACCTTCGTTGCTACTTATACGAATATTGTCTTCTACCCTCCTCCATTCCTCCTCACTTCACCTTTTTCTCACTCTTTCCCTCCCTTCCTTTCCCTTCCTTTCCTCTTCTTAATATCCTTCTTCCTCTTCTTTACGTCTTCTTTCTTAGACTATCTTAACCACCAGGTCTCACTGATAAATTAATGTAATATAATGTTGCTCGCTTAGCCTAGTTAATATTGTATAATATTCAGTCCGTCATGAGGCTGGGACAAGTATTATTAAGTGTATAATGTAATGTTAAAAAGTCGAGAGGCTATTGAAGAATTATTCTGCATTGTTTATGTTTTGCCCCTAAAATTTCTATTTCTTCTGAATATTACATAAGACATCTTAAGAAATGGTAATTTCTAAATACCAGTAACTTCAACTCTGCTGCAACAATTCGTCTGAAACTCCCGTAGCTGTTGAACACTTAATAAAATACTTCTCGATATTCTCATTGCCTTACAGAAATCTCCCAGCTGATGCTGAAAGATTTCAGGGCAGTGAAGTCCATCCTGTGAGACAGGAAAACACAGCTAACCTTCTTTAGCACAGTGTAACTACAGTATCATGTATTATGTGTCACTCACACCTCACTCTCCGCTTATATATACAGTCTTTTTAACCTCTGTATGTTAAAGGTGATCGAGGTCCCAAGACCGAAGTGTTTTCTATTAAATACGACGTAGTGTTAGTGTATGTATTTCTAAACCAAGGTTTATACCAGTATCATACAGTATTTCTAAACCCAGGTTTATACCAGTATCATACAGTATTTCTAAACCCAGGTTTATACCAGTATCATACAGTATTTCTAAACCCAGGTTTATACCAGTATCATACAGTATTTCTAAACCAAGGTTTATACCAGTATCATACAGTATTTCTAAACCAAGGTTTATACCAGTATCATACAGTATTTCTAAACCAAGGTTTATACCAGTATCATACAGTATTTCTAAACCAAGGTTTATACCAGTATCATACAGTATTTCTAAACCCAGGTTTATACCAGTATCATACAGTATTTCTAAACCAAGGTTTATACCAGTATCATACAGTATTTCTAAACCAAGGTTTATACCAGTATCATACAGTATTTCTAAACCAAGGTTTATACCAGTATCATACAGTATTTCTAAACCAAGGTTTATACCAGTATCATACAGTATTTCTAAACCAAGGTTTATACCAGTATCATACAGTATTTATAAACCAAGGTTTATACCAGTATCATACAGAACAGGGTAACTATACACTAAATGTATCAGTTTTGCTAAATAAAAAAACTTCCAGGCTAGACTACCATCACTAAAATATTGATATAATTACCCTTCAAAAATTTTAATGGTGTATAAAATCAGTGGAGAAAATTTATATTTCTATTAGAATTTATGAATAACTATAAATACATTTTATGTGGAAGTAAATATCATGTTAGTGTATGTGAGGACAGACGGGATCATGTTAGTGTATGAGGACAGAGGGGACCATGTTAGTGTATGAGGAAAGACGGGGACCATGTTAGTGTATGTAGGACAGACGGGACCATGTTAGTGTATGAGGACAGACGGGACCATGTTAGTGTATGTAGGACAGACGGGGACCATGTTAGTGTATGTAGGACAGACGGGGACCATGTTAGTGTATGTAGGACAGACGGGAACCATGTTAGTGTATGTAGGACAGACGGGACCATGTTAGTGTATGTAGGACAGACGGGACCATGTTAGTGTATGTAGGACAGACGGGACCATGTTAGTGTATGTAGGACAGACGGGGACCATGTTAGTTGTATGTAGATGAAGACGAGGACCATGTTAGTGTATGTAGGACAGACGGGACCATGTTAGTGTATGTAGGACAGACGGAGACCATGTTAGTGTATGTAGGACAGACGGAGACCATGTTAGTGTATTAGGACAGACGGGACCATGTTAGTGTATGTAGGACAGACGAGGACCATGTTAGTGTATGTGAGGACGAAGAGGAACCATGTTAGTGCATGTAGGACAGACAGGGACCATGTTAGTGATGTAGGACAGACGGAGACCATGTTAGTGTATGTAGGACAGAGCAGGACCATGTTAGTGTATGAGACAGACGAGAGACCATGTTAGTGTATGTAGGACAGACGAGGACCATGTTAGTGTATGTAGGACAGACAGAGGACCATGTTAGTGATGTAGGACAGACAGGGACCATGTTGAGTAGGCAACTGACCAGGTAGGACAGACGGGAGACCATGTTAGTGTATGTGGGACAGACGGAGACCATGTTAGTGTATGTAGGACAGACGGGACCATGTTAGTGTATGTAGGAAGACGGGACCATGTTAGTGTATGTAGGACGAGGAGACCATGTTAGTGTATGACTGAGGAGAGACAGGGAGACCATGTTAGTGTATGTAGAGACAGAAGGAACCATGTTAGTGATGTAGAGACGAGCCATGTTTGTAAACGGGACCATGTTTGTGTATGTAGGACAGAGCGAGACCCATGTTAGTGTATGTGGGACAGACAGGAACATGTTAGTAGTAGAATAGGACATTTGTGTAGGACAGGCGAGACATGTTAGTGTATGTAGGACAGACGGGACCATGTTAGTGTAGACAGAGGACATGTAGTATGGACAGGGAGACCATGTTAGTAGTATGTAGGAGAGCATACGAGGGACCATGTTGTGTATGAGGACAACGAGACCCCATGTTAGTGTATGTAGAGACAGGCAGAACCATGTTAGTGTATGTAGAGACAGACGAGGACCATGTTAGTGTATGTTGGACAGAAGGAACCATGTTAGTGCATGTGGACAGACGGAGACCATGTTAGTGTATGTAGACGACGGGACCATGTTAGTATGTAGGACAGACGGGACCATGTTAGTGTATGTAGGACGACGGAGGACCATGTTAGTGTATGTAGGACAGACGGGAGACCATGTTAGTGTATGTAGGACAGACGAGGACCATGTTAGTGATGTAGGACAGACGGAGACCATGTTAGGTATGTAGGACAGACGGGGACCATGTTAGTGTATGTAGGACAGACGGAGACCATGTTAGTGTATGTAGGACAGACGAGGACCATGTTAGTGTATGTTGGACAGAAGGGAACCATGTTAGTGCATGTAGGACAGACGGGGACCATGTTAGTGTATGTAGGACAGACGGGGACCATGTTAGTGTATGTAGGACAGCCGAGGGCCATGTTAGTGTATGTAGGACATGCGGAGACCATGTTAGTGTATGTAGGACAGACGGAGACCATGTTAGTGTATGTAGGATATACGGGGACCATGTTAGTGTATGTAGGACAGACGGAGACCATGTTAATGTATGTAGGACAGACGGGAATCATGTTAGTGTATGTTGGACAGACGGGAACCATGTTAGTGTATGTAGGACAGACGGGAACCATGTTAGTGTATGTAGGACAGAAGGGGACCATGTTAGTATATGTAGGACAGACGGGGACCATGTTAGTGTATGTTGGACAGATGGGGACCGTGTTAGTGTATGTAGGACAGAAGGGGACCATGTTAGTGTATGTAGGACAGACGGGGACCATGTTAGTGTATGTTGGACAGACGGGGACCATGTTTGTGTATGTAGGACAGACGGGGACCATGTTAGTGTATGTAGGACAGACGGGCACCATGTTAGTGCATGTAGGACAGACGGGGACCATGTTAGTGTATGTAGGACAGACGGGGATCATGTTAGTGCATGTAGGACGTACGGGGACCATGTTAGTGTATGTAGGACAGACGGGGACCATGTTAGTGTATGTAGGACAGACGGAGACCATGTTAGTGTATGTTGGACAGACGGGGACCATGTTAGTGTATGTAGGACAGACGAGGACCATGTTGGTGTATGTAGGACAGACGGGGACCATGTTGCAGTACAAGTTGACCTGGACAAAGACAAGTGATATCTCCAGAGTTTTTTAAAGTTACTACCTGGGATAGTCAATAACTAATACAGGTTTGCCGCATATTTTTAATAAAATAATAATAAGAAGTAGGAAAAAAGAATAGCAACAATAAGATCAAGAATAATAATGGCAAGAAGAAGAACAACAATAATGATTATATTGTCAATAATAATATTGATGAGGTTGTAAAAAAGTGAAGGTGTTAATGAGAGGTTTGGAATTAAAGGTAATTAAGTTAATACGAAGCTAATTACTTATTACTTATTAGCAATTACATCAGTGTTGATGTAAACTATCAATGTTGATGTAAACTATCAGTGTTGATATAAACTATCAATGTTGATGTAAACTATCAATGTTGATGTAAACTATCAATGTTGATGTAAACTATCAGTGTTGATGTAAACTATCAGTATTGATGTAAACCATCAATGTTGATGTAAACTATGAGTGTTGATGTAAACTATCAATGTTGATGTAAACTATCAATGTTGATGTAAACTATCAATGTTGATGTAAACTATCAATGTTGATGTAAACTATCAATGTTGATGTAAACTATCAATGTTGATGTAAACTATCAATGTTGATGTAAACTATGAGTGTTGATGTAAACTATCAATGTTGATGTAAACTATCAGTATTGATGTAAACTATGAGTGTTGATGTAAACTATCAATGTTGATGTAAACTATCAATGTTGATGTAAACTATCAATGTTGATGTAAACTATCAATGTTGATGTAAACTATCAATGTTGATGTAAACTATCAATGTTGATGTAAACTATCAATGTTGATGTAAACTATCAGTATTGATGTAAACTATGAGTGTTGATGTAAACTATCAATGTTGATGTAAACTATCAATGTTGATGTAAACTATGAGAGTTGATGTAAACTATCAGTGTTGATGTAAACTATCAATGTTGATGTAAACTATCAATGTTGATGTAAACTATCAATGTTGATGTAAACTATCAATGTTGATGTAAACTATGAGTGTTGATGTAAACTATCAGTGTTGATGTAAACTATCAATGTTGATGTAAACTATCAATGTTGATGTAAACTATCAATGTCGATGTAAACTATCAATGTTGATGTAAACTATCAATGTTGATGAAACTATGAGTGTTGATGTAAACTATCAATGTTGATGTAAACTATGAGTGTTGATGTAAACCATCAATGTTGATGTAAACTATCAATGTTGATGTAAACTATCAATGTTGATGTAAACTATCAATGTTGATGTAAACTATCAGTGTTGATGAAAACTAAGAGTATTGTTGTAAACTATCAATGTTCATGTAAACTATCAATGTTGATGTAAACTATCAATGTTGATGTAAACTATCAATGTTGTTGTAAGCTATCAATGTTGATGTAAACTATCAATGTTGATGTAAACTATGAGTGTTGATGAAAACTATGAGTGTTGATGTAAACTATCAATGTTGATGTAAACTATCAATGTTGATGTAAACTATCAATGTTGAGGTAAACTATCAATGTTGATGTAAACTATCAATGTTGTTGTAAACTATCAATGTTGATGTAAACTATCAATGTTGATGTAAACTATGAGTGTTAATGTAAACTATCAATGTTGATGTAAACTATCAATGTTGATGTAAACTATCAATGTTGATGTAAACTATCAGTGTTGATGTAAACTATCAGTGTTGATGTAAACTATCAGTGTTGATGTAAACTATCAGTGTTGATGTAAACTATCAATGTTGATGTAAACTATCAGTGTTGATGTAAACTATCAATGTTGATGTAAACTATCAATGTTGATGTTAACTATCAATGTTGATGTAAACTATCAATGTTGATGTAAACTATCAATGTTGATGTAAACTATCAGTATTGATGTAAACTATCAATGTTGATGGTTTTTATTGATCTTAGAAATATATTAACCCTTAATTGCCAATTTTATTAAATTGGTTTTATTGTAATAGGTAGAGAATGGTTCTTCTGATCAGCTTTAACTTTTTAGTGGATTTGTTTATCCTCAAAAGAAACTTTATCTCGGGTTTAGGTTAAGTTTCAATGTACCAATTTTATTAAATTGGTTTATCTGCAAAAAAAAGTGGAGAATTTTTCTTCTGTTCAGAAATATGTCACATTTTTTCTTTACTTTGTTATTCATAATGTACTTTTATGGGCACATAACATCTGTGTGCCTTTACACAAGTGTAAAAATTTGTATATTAGGTACCCAAAGCTTAAGAGACACTTAAGTTCCCCTGTCTTCTACTATAAAATTTTCCCTATAATCTACCCTGTCCATAGTTACTATCGCATTTGTTTTGTTAAGTAAAGTGAAGTCCAGGATCTTTCCTTAATTCATGGTATAACTTAACAATTGTCCTCAAAGATTTGTTAAGTTATACCATGAATGAAGGAAAGATTCTGGACATCACATTAGGAAACAAAACAAATGCGATAGTAATTATGGACAAGGTGGATTATAGTGGATAAATTAACATGGTATTATAAGACGGGTACTTATGTGCCTCTTAAATATAAGTGAATCTTACTTAGTGAATCTTATTTAAAGACAAATTTTGACTGGTTTTTGCCGGTACAGATGCCAATTATTTTTTTTCATGGAATGAATTAGGAACATTAAAATGCTGGATTTTATGCAATAATTCATGAGTGTTTTATACATTTAGCTTCGCCGTACAGTGCTGATAACTTGCTGATAAAAATTCTCAGCGGTTTGAAATATAATGTTCTGGTGTTTTGTAGAATCCTGGTTTTTGAGAAAACACGAGGATTTCTCTTCAGCCAGTTAATGTTGCTAGAATTACCCTCATTATGTAAAGTAAAGGCTTGATAAAGCTGCTGGAGAGCGAAACGTTGCCACAACAAAATGCCACATTAGTTGCACTTGTGTCCTTTTACTTTTCATAGTTGGTGTTTCTTAGTAAAAGATTTGAAATAATTTTGGGCAATTTATGTTTTAATCTGCCATTTTCACTGCATAAATTAGGATATTAGTGTCTATGTGATAACTTGTGAATACCTCTTCATTTTCGCTTCAGAATTTCAGTGCTAATATTTAACTGCATTAGAAACTTATACCACACTCTACACTATTCCTTTTGCGTTAATTAACGTACAGCAACTTGGAGCTATGCAATATGAGAATTGCTTTCACGGATCGTACGGTGACTGGAATAAATCTAATTGAAATTCTAACATTCACACTTATCTGGCAAAACGTCTATTAAATGAATGATGGTGAGTGTATTTCGTTTTCATTAGTGTCATTTTCCTTGGTGGGAGATAACCAGAGATAACTATAAGAATGATAAAAAACATGGCAATGTTATGTGGTAATTCAGAACTACATGTGGAGACAGTTGTTAATTATAACTTTATTAAGACTCATTGATTACATGGCTATCAAGGGTAAAGAACTAGGTATATTAAAATGGTATAGTGATTGGGGAAGGGAACAGTAACACCACAGATGGTGGTGATACCTGCGGGAAAATAGGTACCTGGGTGTTAGTCGAAAAAACGGAAAAAAAACGACCTAATTTGCCCGAAATGCTCTGCATAACAAGGGGGCTTTCTATATAGATGTCAGCTAGGCCTGTATACATGTACTTATAAAATAATAATAATACTAATATTAATAATAATAATGCTAATACTAATAATAATAATAATAAGAATAAAAATAATAAAAATAATAATAATAACAATTATTATTATTATTATTATTATTATTATTATTATTATTATTATTATAATTATTATTATTATTATATCACAGAATAACGTGTAGTAGAACTTCTTTTTAAATCAGTAAGATGTGTTGACACAGAGAAGGACGTCACACATTTAGTGGGTCTCTGGAACCAAACATAATATTGTGCAAACATATTACATAATAGAAAATACAATACACTCTAACAAATAACAATAATATCTCTGCACCAAGTGTCCCTCCAGTATACTTGTAGGGAATACCTGTCATCCTCTATGTTATACGTGAAGGCAATACCCATTAACCTACGCTAACCTACCATACTTGTAGGCAATACATGCCATCCTACACTACCGTACTTGTAGGCAATACATGCCATCCTACACTACCATACTTGTAGGCAATACATGCCATCCTACACTACCGTACTTGTAGGCAATACATGCCATCCTACACTACCATACTTGTAGGCAATACATGCCATCCTACACTACCGTACTTGTAGGCAATACATGCCATCCTACACTACCGTACTTGTAGGCAATACATGCCATCCTACACTACCGTACTTGTAGGCAATACATGCCATCCTACACTACCGTACTTGTAGGCAATACATGCCATCCTACACTACCGTACTTGTGGCAATGTACTATGGCATCATGCATCTACACTACCGTCTTGTGGCAATACATGCATCCTACACTACCGTACTTGTAGGCAATACATGCCATCCTACATCTACTGCATATCTCTAGTACTTGGGCAATACATGCCATCCTACACTACCGTACTTGTAGGCAATACATGCCATCCTACACTACCTACTTGTAGGCAATACATGCATCCTACACTACCATCTTGGATACATGCATCTACACTACCTATTGTAGGCAATACATGCCATCCTACACTACCATACTTGTAGGCAATACATGTCATCCTACACTACCGTACTTGTAGGCAATACATGCCATCCTACACTACCGTACTTGTAGGCAATACATGCCATCCTACACTACCATACTTGTAGGCAATACATGCCATCCTACACTACCGTACTTGTAGGCAATACATGTCATCCTACACTACCGTACTTGTAGGCAATACATGTCATCCTACACTACCGTACTTGTAGGCAATACATGTCATCCTACACTACCGTACTTGTAGGCAATACATGTCATCCTACACTACCGTACTTGTAGGCAATACATGTCATCCTACACTACCGTACTTGTAGGCAATACATGTCATCCTACACTACCGTACTTGTTGGCAATACATGCCATCCTACACTACCGGAAATGACTTGTAGGCAATACATGTCATCCTACACTACCGTACTTGTTGGCAATACATGTCATCCTACACTACCGTACTTGTAGGCAATACATGCCATCCTACACTACCGTACTTGTAGGCAATACATGCCATCCTACACTACCGTACTTGTAGGCAATACATGCCATCCTACACTACCGTACTTGTAGGCAATACATGTCATCCTACACTACCGTACTTGTGGCAATACATGCCATCCTACACTACCGTACTTGTAGGCAATACATGTCATCCTACACTACCGTACTTGTAGGCAATACATGTCATCCTACACTACCGTACTTGTTGGCAATACATGTCATCCTACACTACCGTACTTGTGGCAATACATGTCATCCTACACTACCGTACCTGTAGGCAATACATGTCATCCTACACTACCGTACTTGTTGGCAATACATGTCATCCTACACTACCGTACTTGTTGGCAATACATGTCATCCTACACTACCGTACCTGTAGGCAATACATGTCATACTACACTACCGTACTTGTAGGCAATACATGTCATCCTACACTACCGTACTTGTTGGCAATACATGTCATACTACACTACCGTACTTGTTGGCAATACATGTCATCCTACACTACCGTACTTGTAGGCAATACATGTCATCCTACACTACCGTACTTGTTGGCAATACATGTCATCCTACACTACCGTACTTGTAGGCAATACATGTCATCCTACACTACCGTACTTGTAGGCAATACATGTCATCCTACACTACCGTACTTGTAGGCAATACATGTCATCCTACACTACCGTACTTGTTGGCAATACATGTCATCCTACACTACCGTACTTGTAGGCAATACATGTCATCCTACACTACCGTACTTGTTGGCAATACATGTCATCCTACACTACCGTACTTGTAGGCAATACATGCCATCCTACACTACCGTACTTGTAGGCAATACATGCATCCTACACTACCGTACTTGTAGGCAATACATGTCATCCTACACTACCGTACTTGTTGGCAATACATGCCATCCTACACTACCGTACTTGTAGGCAATACATGTCATCCTACACTACCGTACTTGTTGGCAATACATGTCATCCTACACTACCGTACTTGTTGGCAATACATGTCATCCTACACTACCGTACTTGTTGGCAATACATGCCATCCTACACTACCGTACTTGTTGGCAATACATGTCATCCTACACTACCGTACTTGTTGGCAATACATGTCATCCTACACTACCGTACTTGTTGGCAATACATGCCATCCTACACTACCGTACTTGTTGGCAATACATGTCATCCTACACTACCGTACTTGTTGGCAATACATGTCATCCTACACTACCGTACTTGTTGGCAATACATGTCATCCTACACTACCGTACTTGTTGGCAATACATGTCATCCTACACTACCGTACTTGTTGGCAATACATGCCATCCTACACTACCGTACTTGTAGGCAATACATGTCATCCTACACTACCGTACTTGTTGGCAATACATGCCATCCTACACTACCGTACTTGTTGGCAATACAATATCTGCCATCCTATATCACCGTACCTGTGGGAAATTTCTCCCCTTTTAGACTGCGTACGTATAGGGAATGCTTGTCATCCTACACATCCTTACTAATACACTACTAGTCACAACTGTAAGATCACTGTCAACACTGTAAGATCACTGTCAACACTGTTTGATCACTGTCAACACTGTTTGATCACTGTCAACACTGTAAGTCCACTGCCAACACTGTAAGACCACAAACAACAATGAGACCACTGTCATCACTCGGACCACTGTCACCACTGTGAGATCACTGTCAACACTGTTAGATCACTGTCAACACTGTTAGACCACTGTCAACACTGAGACCACTGTCAACACTGTAAGACTACTGTCAATTTGGTAAGACCACTGTCAACACAGAAGACTATCAACACTGACACAACTATCAACACTGTGAGACCACTGTAAGACACTGTGAGACTTCAACACTGAAAATACAACTGTAAACACTGTGAGACATGTCAACATTGTAAGACCACTGTCAACACTGTGAGACCATTCTCAACATTGTAAGACCACTGTCAACACTGTGAGACCACTGGCAACAATGTGAGATACCTGTCAACACTCAAAGACCACTGTCAGCAGTGTAAGACCACTGTCAACTCTATAATGCCACTGTCAACTCTGTAAGACCACTGTCAACACTGTGGCCACTGTCGACACTGTAAGACTGTAAGTCCACTGTCGACATTATCAGATCACTGTCAACACTGAGACCACTGTCAACACTGAGTCCACTGACAACACTGTGAGACCACTGTCAACGCTGTAATACCACTGTCAACGCTGTAAGACCACTGTCAACGCTGAAACTACTGTATATTCTGTTAGAACACTGTAAGACTAATGACAACATTGTGACCACAGTCGACACTGTAAGACTATTGTCAACACTGTAAGTCCACTGTCGATACTATCAGACAACAGATGCAAATATAACCTCTTCGTGACCAAGCAATATGAGAGAGAGAGAGAGAGAGAGAGAGAGAGAGAGAGGGAGAGAGAGGGAGAGAGAGGGAGAGAGAGGAAACTGGTCTGCCCCTTGCTCTGAGCTCGCCACCTCCGATTGGAATGTTCTTCTCCAAGGGGATGTTGACACTCAAGTGAATGTCTTCACTGAACACATTCTTAATCTCCAACAAGGACACATCTTTCACCAGCAGTATGTGGCTCGGCTTTCGTTGTTGAGAAGTGCTATAGCTAAGTACAAGATTTGGAAAAGGTATAAGAGGCATCCCAGTATCTATAACAGGAACCTGCACAGGCAAGCCTGTTGGCAAATGGGAGAACTCCAAAAGTGGGCCATCTCTAGATGGGAGGCTGACACAAAGCGAAAGATGGCGTCAGGTAGAGTGGGATTCAAAACCTGGTGGTCCTTAGTTAACGACCGACAAGTTTATTCACCTGATGAAATTATTCCATCTCTAAATAGGCAAGATGAGACCATTTCTACTTGCAGTCAGGAAAAAGATGACCTCTTTGCCGAACACTTTACTGCCAAGTTGCAAGTTCCTGATTCAACAATGGAATCTCCTTGGCTAGCCCCAAGAACTGTGTCAAAGTTGTCAGTGGTGACGATAAGACAGGATGAAATGTATCTTCTTTAATCGCTGAACCAGGAAAGGCTGTTGGCACAGATAAGTTGACCCCAAGATTGCTGAGTAGATGTACAGACCAGCTAGCAGCACCTCTATCAGCACTGTCTAGCACAGTGTAAATGATTTTCTCTGTAGTTCCTATTCACAAGAACAGAACGGAAATCAGCAATTACAGATCAATATCACTCGTATCAATAACTGGCAAGATTCTTGAGACAGATGACAGCGTTTTTCGACTACCACTGCTTCTTTGTGACCGTCAATTTGACTTCAAGAAAGATCACTCTGCTGCTCATCCACTGTGAAACCTCTCCACTAAGTGGCACCAGTCACTGGATGAATCCAAAGTCAGCTGTGTAGTTGCCCTGGACATTGCCGGAGCTTTCGACTAAGTGGCACCAGGGACTCTTTGCAAAACTTCAAGCGTTGGGAATTGCAGGCTCTACACTATGCCTTCTCAGTGGTTACCTTCAAGGTCGATCTCTAAGCATAGTTCTCAACGGTACAAAGTCAGAAAGACAGTACTGGAGCAAGTTTGCCATGGGAAGTGTGTTTGGGCCATTGCTATGGAATGTCAACTTCAATGACCTTCAACTCATCCCAGAATACCATGCATATGCAGACAACTGTACTCTGACACTTACTTATCCAAGAGAGGAACTGCTAGCTTCTCTACGTTACATGAATCACCAGCTTATAGCTGTATCAGCCTGGGGAAAACGATGGCAGGTCACATTTGCTCTTGAGAAAGCACAAATGATGACGGTCTCTAGGCACCATAATGGTAATGCTGGAACAGTAGTAAGAATGAATGGGAGAGTGTTGGTACCAGGGATGAAGCTGATATCCTTGGGGTGAAATTTGATTCCAAATTGACTGTGAAGAACCATGTAAATCTTGCATACAAGGCTGCCAGGAAGCTTACAGCACTGAGACGTATCTCGCATCTGCTCGACAGCAGAGATTGTAAGATTCTGTAAGAGGCACACGTGCGCTCACACCTTGAGAAATGCTTCGCTTTCTTGGATTGCTTGTCCTCCGTCTCATTTGCGATTTCTTGACAGAACAGAGAGCAGAGCAAGACGTCTCATCTCTCGCCTGGACCCAGCTGGATAGATATGTTATTTCAGCAGAGCCTTCAACACCGGAGGGACGTGAGTGTCCTTACTGTTATGTACAAGGCCTATATTGTCAAAGTGTCACACTAGGCTCCACGTCTTGTGGTGAGCTTCTACACCACAAGACGGGCAGCAAACAGCAACTTCACTCTGACTATACCCGATCGCTACATCTGAGATCGTTTATTCCTAGGATGACTCGTGTCTGGAACATGTTCGTACAGCGTAATGACATCAATGTAACAAACTCATTTGACCAAATGAAATCGCTGTCCCACAGCATTCAGATGAACAACTCCTACCTTGTAAATAAAGTTAGGAACCTTAACCTTAACTTGTAACACCCTGTGTAAAATAAATGAGAGAAAGACGGTATAAGACAGTATAAGCTACAAAACTCAGTACGAGGCACAGGTACGCTCATACCTGGAGTATGCACCACTGTCTTGGATTGCCTGCCTTGTCTCATTTACGACTTCTGGACAAAGTAGAGAACAAAACAAGACTGTTTTTCTCTCCCTTAGACCAGGCCTGGACAGATATGTCATTCCAGAATAGTCTTCAACACTAGAGAGTTGTGGGTGATCAATATTCTCAAAGTACCACATTTGGTTCCACTTCTCTGACAGCGAGAAAACAGCTACTATACCACAAGACGGGCAACTACACTCTGGCTGTACCATCTCAAGAACATCACTTCATCTGAGATCATTCATTCTTACAATAACTAGAGTCTGGAACATGTTGGTACAGCTTAACAACATCGATGAAATAAAGTCAGTTGATAAAACGAGATCGCTGGCTCACAGCTCCTCAAAGCTCATCCTGTTCCATATTCGTATGTTTCTTAACAATAAAAAGGCTTTTACACAAGCTAAGGTAAATAAGAACTAATTTGTAAATGAAGGTAAGAGAAAGAAAGTGTGTGAGTGTGATTGTGTGATTGTGTGTGTGTGTGGGATTGTGTATGTGAGTGTGATTGTGTGTGTGTGTGAGTGTGAATGTGTGTGTGTGTGTGTGATTGTGTGTGTGTGTGAGTGTGAGTGTGTGTGTGTGTGAGTTACCATTTTGTCCTAGGCACATGTCAATTAGACACTAGGCCTGTTGTATGTATGTGTGTGTGTGTGTGTGTGTGTGTGTGTGTGTGTGTGTGCGTGTGTGTAAGGAAACACTTCGAAATGTTTCTGCCCCACCTGGAATTGAACCCGGCCCCTCCGTGCGTGAAGCGAGAGCTTTACCCATTGGGCCACCGGGGGCGTTGTGATTGTGTGTGTGTATGTGTGTTGTGTGAGGTCAGGTCAGCTTCACCTTGTAAGGAGAGTGACAGAGGTGACAATCACACAGAGGTGACCATCACACAGAGGTGACCATCACACAGAGGTGACCATCACACAGAGGTGACCATCACACAGAGGTGACCATCACACAGAGGTGACCATCACACAGAGGTGACCATCACAAGAGTGCCATCACACAGAGGTGACCATCACACAAGGTGACCATCACAAGAGGTGACCATCACAAGAGGTGACCATCATAGAGAGGTGACCATCACACAGAGGGTGACCATCACACAGAGGTGACCATCACACAGAGGTGACCATCACACAGAGGTGACCATCACACAGAGGTGACCATCCACAGGGGGCTATCACACAGGAGGTGACCATCACAGAGGTGACCATCACACAGAGGTGACATCACACAGAGGTGACCATCACACAGAGGTGACCATCACACAGAGGTGGCCATCACACAGAGGTGACCATCACACAGAGGTGACCATCACACAGAGGTGACCATCACACAGAGGTGACCATCACACAGAGGTGACCATCACACAGAGGGTCGGGTTAAACCTTGCTACCTAAACTACAAGTAATGAGGATAACTAGAAAACATTCACTCTTCTATTTCTTCCTCTTATTAAAACTCCTCTCGTGATGGTCATTCAGCACACGTAGTAGTAGTGGGAACTCGATTCTCTGTCTGTTCTGAAGGTGGCGTATGATCCCTAAGGGTTTAACGCATTTGCTTCAGTATATTCATCTCTTTCAAACTTAAACTTAACTTTAAATATCTGAGTCTCATAAACACATGTTAAGTTGAAAATAAACATTAATTTTAGGATAATTTTGAGAAGAATTTATATAATTCCCTTCCAGCCACTAATAATGATTGATGACCAGTTGACTCTTGCAGTAATTAACGTATACCTGGCACGATTAGTCGCACTTGTTAGTCACGCTCAATCCACTGTTCGAAACATTAATGCAAATACTTTTTCTTTGTATTCTTTAAGCAATGTAGCAATAATAAATAATTCTCATTGTTTTTCTATGTTGCAAATGATAAACAACATCAACAGTAACTCAGCAGTGAACATAAGTTTTGCAAATTCTTTCACAGGTTAGGTAAATAATTTTTTAAATTTTAAGTTTCAACATAAATTTTTAAAGGAGTTTTATTGCAAAACGATATTTCTCTCTTCGCTAGAGTAAGCCCATGCTGGCTTAGCGATTGTGATAAATGCTGAAGCAATGACTGTAAGCCCATGCTGGCTTAGCGATTGTGATAAATGCTGAAGCAATGACTGTAAGCCCATGCTGGCTTAGCGATTGTGATAAATGCTGAAACAATGACTGTAAGCCCATGCTGGCTTAGCGATTGTGATAAATGCTGAAGCAATAGCTGTAAGCCCATGCTAGTTTAGCGATTGTAATAAATGCTGAAACAATGGCTGTAAGCCCATGCTGGCTTAGCGATTGTGATAAATGCTGAAACAATGACTGTAAGCCCATGCTGGCTTAGCGATTGTGATAAATGCTGAAACAATAGCTGTAAGCCCATGCTGGCTTAGCGATTGTAATAAATGCTGAAACAATGGCTGTAAGCCCATGCTGGCTTAGCGATTGTGATAAATGCTGAAACAATGACTGTAAGCCCATGCTGGCTTAGCGATTGTGATAAATGCTGAAACAATAGCTGTAAGCCCATGCTAGTTTAGCGATTGTGATAAATGCTGAAACAATGGCTGTAAGCCCATGCTGGCTTAGCAATTGTGATAAATGCTGAAACAATGGCTGTAAGCCCATGCTGGCTTAGCAATTGTGATAAATGCTGAAACAATGACTGTAAGCCCATGCTGGCTTAGCGATTGTGATCAATGCTGAAACAATGACTGTAAGCCCATGCTGGCTTAGCGATTGTGATAAATGCTGAAACAATGACTGTAAGCCCATGCTGGCTTAGCAATTGTGATAAATGCTGAAACAATGGCTGTAAGCCCATGCTGGCTTAGCGATTGTGATATATGCTGAAACAATAGCTGTAAGCCCATGCTGGCTTAGCGATTGTGATAAATGCTGAAACAATAGCTGTAAGCCCATGCTGGCTTAGCGATTGTGATAAATGCTGAAACAATGACTGTAAACACAAGCTGGCTTAGCGATTGTGATCAATGCTGAAACAATGACTGTAAGCCCATGCTGGCTTAGCGATTGTGATCAATGCTGAAACAATGACTGTAAGCCCATGCTGGCTTAGCGATTGTGATAAATGCTGAAACAATGACTGTAAGCCCATGCTGGCTTAGCGATTGTGATGAATTCTAAAACAATAACTGTAAGCCCATGCTGGCTTAGCAATTGTGATAAATGCTGAATCAATGACTGTAAGCCCATGCTGGCTTAGCGATTGTGGTAAATTCTAAAACAATGACTGTAAACCCATGCTGGCTTAGCGATTGTGATAAATTCTGAAACAATGACAGTAAGCCCATGCTGGCTTAGCGATTGTGATCAATGCTGAAACAATGACAGTAAGCCCATGCTGGCTTAGCGATTGTGATAAATGCTGAAGCAATGGCTGTAAGCCCATGCTGGCTTAGCGAGTGTGATCAATGCTGAAATAATGAGTGTAAGCCCATGCTGGCTTAACGATTGTGATAAATGCTGAAGCAATGACTGTAACCCCATGCTGGCTTAGTGATTGTGATAAATGCCGAAGCAATGGCTGTAAGCCCATGTAAGCCAATGTCTTGACCTGGTCAGGTCAGTCACATTCACTTAAGGGAGGAGCAAGGCATCTGACCTAGTAGCACAAGCTAGTCAGGTCCAACTCACCCACTCACACCACTCAAGTATTTATCCAACCTATTTTAAAACTACACAACGTTTTAGCTTCTATAACTGTACTCGGGAGTTTGTTCCACTCATCCACAACTCTATTACCAAACCAATGCTTTCCTATATCCTTCCTGAATCTGAATTTTTCCAATTTAAAACCATTGCTGCGAGTCCTGTCAATACTAGATATTTTCAACACGCTATTTACATCCCCTTTATTTATTCCTGTTTTCCATTTATATACCTCAATCATATCCTCCCTAATTCTACGTCTTTCTAGAGAGTGCAGATTCAGGGCCTCAGTCTATCCTCATAGGGAAGATTTCTGATACATGGAATCAACTTAGTCATCCTCCTTTGTACGTTTTCCAGAGCATTTATATCCATTCTGTAATACGGTGACCAGAACTGTGCAGCATAATCTAGATGAGGCCTAACCAAGGATATATAGAGTTGAAGAACAACCTGAGGACTTCTATTATTTATGCTTCTTGATATGAAGCCAAGGATTCTGTTAGCTATATTGCGAACACTTATGCACTGCTGTCTTGGTTTTAGATTACTGCTAACCAGAACTCCTAAATCCTTTTCACAATCAGTAGTATTAAGATCTACATTATTTAGTTTATATGTGGCATGGTTATTGTCCTGTCCAATATTTAGAATCAAGCTGTGCTGACATTGACGTGCATAATTGAAGAAGGTTTTAGTAGTAAGTTGGTAACCAGCAACCAGTCTGTGAGGGTTACTACTAGTTCAGTCTGTGAGGTACTACTGTTCAGTCTGTGAGGTACTACTGTTCAGTCTGTGAGGTACTACTGTTCAGTCTGTGAGGTACTACTGTTCAGTCTGTGAGGTCTACGTTCGTCTGTGAGTACTACTGTTCAGTCTGTGAGGTACTACCGTTCGTCTGTGAGTACTACCGTTCAGTCTGTGAGTACTACCGTTCAGTCTGTGAGTACTACCGTTCAGTCTGTGAGGTACTACCGTTCAGTCGAGTACTACCGTTCAGTCTGTAGTACTACGTTCAGTCTGTGAGGTACTACCGTTCAGTCTGTGAGGTACTACTGTTCAGTCTGTGAGTACTCGTCAGTCTGTGAGTACTACGTCAGTCTGTAGGTACTACTGTTCAGTCTGTAGGTACTACCGTTCAGTCTGTAGATACGTTCGTCTGTATACTACCGTTCAGTCTGTGGTACTACGTTCAGTCTGTAGTACTACTGTTCAGTCTGTGAGGACTACCGTTCAGTCTGTGAGTACTACTGTTCAGTCTGTTAGGTACTACGTTCAGTCTGTAGACTACCGTTCAGTCTGTGAGGTACTACTGTTCAGTCTGTGAGGTACTACCGTTCAGTCTGTAGGACTACCGTTCAGTCTGTGAGGTACTACTGTTCAGTCTGTGAGGTACTACTCGTTCAGTCTGTGAGGTACTACCGTTCAGTCTGTGAGGTACTACCGTTCAGTCTGTGAGGTACTACGTTCAGTCTGTGAGGTACTACCGTTCAGTCTTGTAGGTACTACCGTTCTGTCTGTGAGGTACTACCGTTCTGTCTGTGAGGTACTACCGTTCGTCTGTGAGATATTCTGGAGACCGTTCATGTCTGTGAGGTACTACCGTTCTGTCTGTGAGGTACTACCGTTCAGTCTGTGAGGTACTACTGTTCAGTCTGTGAGGTACTACTGTTCAGTCTGTGAGGTACTACCGTTCAGTCTGTGAGTACTACTGTTCAGTCTGTGAGTACTACCGTTCTGTCTGTGAGTACTACCGTTCTGTCTGTGAGTACTACCGTTCTGTCTGTGAGGTACTACCGTTCTGTCTGTGAGTACTACTGTTCAGTCTGTGAGGTACTACCGTTCTGTCTGTGAGTACTACCGTTCTGTCTGTGAGGTACTACCGTTCAGTCTGTGAGGTACTACTGTTCAGTCTGTGAGGTACTACCGTTCTGTCTGTGAGTACTACTGTTCAGTCTGTGAGGTACTACCGTTCTGTCTGTAGGTACTACCGTTCTGTCTGTGAGTACTACCGTTCAGTCTGTGAGGTACTACCGTTCAGTCTGTGAGGTACTACCGTTCTGTCTGTGAGGTACTACCGTTCAGTCTGTGAGGTACTACCGTTCAGTCTGTGAGGTACTACCGTTCTGTCTGTGAGGTACTACCGTTCTGTCTGTGAGGTACTACCGTTCTGTCTGTGAGGTACTACCGTTCTGTCTGTGAGGTACTACCGTTCAGTCTGTGAGGTACTACCGTTCTGTCTGTAGGTACTACCGTTCTGTCTGTGAGTACTACCGTTCTGTCTGTGAGTACTACCGTTCTGTCTGTAGGTACTACCGTTCTGTCTGTGAGTACTACCGTTCTGTCTGTAGGTACTACCGTTCAGTCTGTGAGGTACTACCGTTCTGTCTGTGAGGTACTACCGTTCAGTCTGTGAGGTACTACCGTTCAGTCTGTGAGGTACTACCGTTCTGTCTGTGAGGTACTACCGTTCAGTCTGTGAGGTACTACCGTTCAGTCTGTGAAGTACTACAGTTCAGTCTGTGAGGTACTACAGTTCTGTCAGAAGAGTATGACCCGGAAAACCTGTTAAATCTTTTATAATCGGGAAGGATTGTTTGTCCCCTTTTTTTCTCATAAGCATTTAAAATAACAGGCAAATCTTGCTACTGCTACTACTACTACTACTACTACTACTACTACTACTACTACTACTACTACTACTTCTACTACCACTGCTACTACGTACGTCCAGTATAAACTATATACATTCGATTGAGCATATATGTGTATTTACACTTTTACTTTTCGTATAATATCTTAGTAGTTGTTGCTCCTGTAAGGTTTCCTTTCAGTTTCACGGTAACGTTAGCTAGAATCCTGGCATCGTAAACAATGCGAGGCGTTGGCAACTACGAGGCCACGAGCCATGCGCTCGTTACCTCGTTATCGATATCAATTAAAAAAAAAGTCTGAAAACAATATTTTAAAATATGCTTTTTGGAATGTGTCTGGATGTAGCCCAGATAATGGAAAATTAATTGTTAATGTTATATAGGAAAGTAAACTGGATAGCTCAGCATTAAGAAAAGCAGAGATGGGAGGGAAGAATTTGTAAAGGGAGGACGGAATAGGGTTAAATCGGGTGAATATCAGAAAACTAGAGCCATAGGAGTTGCGGTAATATTTAACGACCAACTGTGGAAAAAAGATGGTTATAAGTACTTACCTTCAAGAATTATGTGGATTATAATTAAGGTGGAACACGAGAATTGGGTTAAGGTAAGAGTATATGCCTCAGGAAATAAGAAGTACTTGAGGAGGAGGGGGAGAGAGGGAGAGATTTTGGGAGGAGTTAAGTAAATGTTTAGGAAATTTGAACCAAGTGAGAGAATAACTGGAGTGGGTGATTTATATGCTAAGTGGAAGAAATTATTATATATGACATAGCAGGTAAAGTTAGAGTACCAAGGGTAAATGATAATTTGAACCTCAAATTGAATTACGTATTGAAATAGGTTTGGTAATAGGTAAAAGTTATTTTAAGGAAAGAGGATAAAAAGGCATGAGAGAAATGACACAGTATGCAATAGACTGTGAGTTGGTGGTTAAAATGATGACGGGTTGGTGGTTAAAATGATGACGGGTAGGCTTCTGGATGTCTATGTTTTTAGAGAGGCGACAGGTATATAATATCATTATTTAGTGTTAGTTACAAAAGGCATGCATAGTTCCTTTGTATAAAGGCAAAGGGGACAAAAGAGAGTGTAAAAAATATAGGGAAATAAGTCTGTTGAGTATACCTGGTAAAGTGTATGGTAGAGTTATTATTGAAAGAATTAAGAGTAAGACGGAGAGCAGGATAGCAGATGAACAAGGAGGCTTTAGGAAGGGTAGGGGTTGTGTAGACCAAGTGTTTACAGTGAAACATATAGGTGAACAGTATTTAGATAAGGGTAAAGAGGTTTTTGTTTCATTTATGGATTTGGAAAAGACATATGATAGGGTGGATACGGGGGCAATGTGGCAGATGTTGCAAATGTGTGGAATTGGATGTGGGTTATTGAAAGCAGTGAAGAGTTTTTACGAGGATAGTGAGGCTCAGGTTAGAGTATGTAGGAGAGAGTTAGATTATTTCTCAGTAAAAGTAGGCCTTAGACAAGGATGTGCGACGTCACCATAGTTGTTCAATATATTTATAGATGGGGTTGTAAGAGAAGTGAATGCTCGGGTGTTGGCAAGAGGTGTGGGGTTAAAAGATTAAGAATCTAATACAAAATGGGAGTTGTCACAGTTGCTCTTTGCTGATGACACTGTGTTTTTGGGGGATTCTGAAGAGAAGTTGCAGAGGTTGGTGGATGAGTTTGGTAGGGTGTGTAAAAGAAGGAAATTAAAGGTGAATATAGGAAAGAGTAAGGTGATGAGGATAACAAAAAAAAAATAGATAACAGAAGATTGGATATCAGACTGGAGGGAGACAGTATGGAGGAGGTGAATGTGTTCAGATATTTGGAAGGGGATGTGTCAACAGATGGGTCATTGAAAGATGAGGTGAATCATAGAATTGACGAGGGAAAGAAGGTGAGTGGTGCACTGAGGAGTCTATGGACACAAAGAACATTATCTATGAAAGCAAAGAGGGGAATGTATGAGCGTATAGTTATACCAACACTCTTGTATGGGTGTGACGCATGGGTGGTGAATGTTGCAACAAGGAGAAGGCTGGAGGCAGTGAAGATGTCATGTCTGAGGGCAATGTGTGGTGTGAATATAATGCAGAGAATCCGTAGTTTGGAGATTAGGAGGAGGTGTGGGATTACCAAAACTGTTATCCAGAGGGCTGAGGAGGGGTTACTGAGATGGTTCGGACATGTAGAGAGGGTGGGTCAAAATAGAATGACTTCGAGAGTGTATAAATCTGTAGTGGAGGGAAGGTGGGGTATGGGTCGGTCTAGGAAAGGTTGGAGGGTGGGGGTAAATAGAGGTTTTGCGTGCCTGGATTTCCAGCAAGGGTGCGTGAGCGTGTTAGATAGGAGCGAATGGAGACAAATGATTTTTAGGACTTGACGTTCTGTTGGAGTGTGATCAAAGTAACATTTCTGAAGGGATTCAGGGAAACCGGCAGGCCGGACTTGAGTTCTGGAGATGGGAAGTACAGTGTCGGCACTCTGAAGGAGGGGTGTTAATGTTGCAGTTTTATAACTGTAGTGTAAGCACCCCTCTGGCAAGACAGTGATGGAGTGAATGATGATGAAAGTTTTCTTTTTCGAGCCACCCTGCCTTGGTGGGAAACGGCCGATGTGTTAATGAAAAAAAAAGGTTACAGAAAGTAAATAACAAACAAGGAGAGTGGCATTAGTAAGAAAAAAGTGAAAGTTAATGAATTAAAAAATGAAATGGTTAAGGGAAGATAAAAGCAGCATTTTGGAGAAAGGTGGAATAGAGAGAGTACAAGTAATGAGGTCGAAGCGATATGGGGTAGATTTAAAAATGTTGTGTTATTAGAGAATAAGATGGAATAAGCTAAAGGTTATATAATGTAGAAATAATACACGTTAGGGAGGATATATACATAGACAGAGTTAAGTTAAAAAAAATGTTGAAGGAAAGCAAAAGATGAGCCACTGAGAGAATGAATGAGTTTCTTCAAAAACATTTATGAATAAAAAACAGTTTTGAAGAGATTAAAACACTGAGAAAGCTGGAGAGCCACAGAGCTTTGAAGGTAAAGACGAGAGGGGAAGTGTTAAATGGAAAAAGCAAGGCACTAATAAGATGGAGTTAAAATTTTGAGGAGCTGTTAAATACTGATTAAGAAAGGGAACCAATATTATCTCATACAAGCAAAGAAAAGTCAGAGGTGGATGCTGGGAAAGAGTGAGTGGCAGTGCTTAGAATTACATGGAGGAATGCAGCTGGGAGAAATTTGATTAAATAATGAAAAGGCACAATACCGTGACTGGAACAAAACCCAAATAACCCGCATATAGAAGCGAGGAGCGAGGAGCTTACCACGACAACAAAGTCACACTAACATAAAGGATATATTATAAGCAGGTGGGGATAATTTATGAGTGGCTAGTACATTTGTTAAAATACAGACCAGTCACTGACATGCATAATAAGGTTTGAAAGATTATCAGAAAAGTTGTGCAACGCCTAGAGATGAGTGAGTTAATACATGAGGACCAGCATGGCTTTCCAGATAGTAAATCCACTCTCACAATCCTACTGGAGTTCTAAGACAAGATAACAGAAGTAAAGCAGGGGAGAGAGAGGGATGGGCAGACTGCATCTTCTTTGACAGTAAGAAGGCTTTTGACACAGTACCACACAAGAGACTGTTACAAAAGCTACAGATGAAAGTACAAATAACACGGACAATGTATTAAGACATACCAGACAGCAAGGAAACAACGAGTGATTGTCCGTAAAAAGGTGCCAGAATGGATGAATGGGACGAGTGGTATACCACAAGGATCAGTATTAGGACTGGTGCTATTTTCTTTATACGTGGATGACATGACAGAGGAATAGAGTCCTAAGTATCCCTGTTGACAGATGATGTGACACTAATGAGAAGCAGACGTGGACAAGGGAAGGATACTAATGGATCTGGACAAACTGAAGGCCTGGTCTGAGAAGTAGCTATTGGAGTTTAACTCAAGCAAGTGCAAAGTTATGAAGTTTGGGGAAGAGCAAAAGAAGACAGCAGACGGAGTACAGACTTTGGAGTCGACGGCTGCAAACCTCACTCAAGGAGCAGGTTGGTTCGAGTGTTGTATCGAGCATTTCGCCTGAGGTGAACATCAACCAAATAACTGCTGCAGCAAATGTGCATCTGGCAAATCTAAAACCAGATTTTTACGTCTAAGTAAGGAGTCATTCAGGACACTGTATACAGTGTACGTAAGGCCAGTATTGGAGTACACAGCACCAGTATGGAAATGCTTGACCCACCTGGTCAAACATTTCAAAAATTGGATCAAGCACAAAGATTTGCAACGAGACTAGTCCCGGACCTGAGAGAGTTAAGGGAACTCTGACTGATGACACTGGAGGACAAAAAATATAACGTATGAAAAAGTATTTCTTCAGCCTTAGAGTAATCAGAAAGTGGAATGGCCCAGAGAATGAAGTTTCAGAAGTAGGATCCACACACAGCTTTAAGAAGAGGTACGATAGAGCTCTCGAAGCCAGGAGAAGATGAACCTAGCAGCAACTAGTGAAGATGTGGGACCAAGAGATGAGAATCTAAGCATGCAACAACATATATATATATATATATATATATATATATATATATATATATATATATATATATATATATATATATATATATATATATAGATGATTACACACACATACATATACACAGAAAGATGACAAAGGCAGATAAAATAGACTGAAAATATGATGAAACAAATAGGAGAAGAGGATACGACTGACCTGATGAATTTTCAGAGAATTGGGGATTTTCGAAGGGAAAAAAATCGCCTAGACAAATTAACATTCATTACAGAAACGGTACGAAACAATATCTTGCAGCAGAACCCATGGTTAAAAGAACTCAGTTATATCACTGAGTGTACCTCGACTGTGAGAGAACACAAAAAGAATGGGAAAAACTGAGAGTAAGAGTACAAAGACACAATTGACAGGAAGGAGAGACTAAGGCAGGCATCGATAGACAGGGAAGCCCAGACTAGACAGGACCATCAAATTCCATCATTCACAGGGCCCCCTCAACCTAACACAATAACCGAAAACGAACCACAATCTGCACCCACACCCCCTCCCCCTAGCACAAACAGTACATTTACAGCAGCCTCTCATAGTGTCCAGCCCGGCCACATACCCCTGCAGTTCACCCCTCCCCCACCTCACAGAATACAGTATTGGAAAAGAAGCTGAAGGTATGGTACACTAACGAAGATGGAATAAAAATGAGTGCAAAGAGTTTCATAAGCGAATAATGGAGGCGTCCCTAGAAATCATAGCAATCATGGAAACAAAGCTCATGGCAATAACATATGTGAACTTCCCGACTGGGTAACAGATCCTGAAGAAACACAGAGGAAAAAGAGGTGGAGGGGAAGTTGCTCTATTCATCAAAAACCAGTGGAGCTTTGAGAATGGAAGGAATGGACAGAGGGGAAGAAGGTGACTACATAGTAGGAACATTTCAAACTGGAGGCCCAAAGGCGGTGATAACAGTGATGAATAACAAGCCACAGAATAGCAAGAGACCAAGACAAGAGAATGATTAGAATAACAGAGTGATAGTTAACAGACTAGTGGAGGTGGGCAGAAGGGCCAACATGGACAGGGCAAAGTTACTGGTTATGTGGGATTCCAACCACAAGGAAATCGACTGAGAAAACCTGGAGCCACATGGGGGACCAGAAACGTGGAGGGTTAAGATGATGGAGGTGGTACTTAGAAACCTCAAGCATCAAAATGTTAGGGACACTACTAGATAAAGAGGACAAACCAGCAAGGCTGGACCTCGTATTCACATTAAGCAGTTCCAGCATTGGGGATATTGTAGATGAATGGTTCAGAGAACCGACAAGTTGATAAATTAGACACATATGCAACACTTGGGTATCTTTATTGAGGAAACGTTTCGCCACACAGTGGCTTCATCAGTCCAATACAAAGTAGAAAGTTGTAAGGAGAGGAGGCCTCTTGGTGCCAGTGGTTCTGAGTTTCGAATACATAGTAGACTTAACAGTGTGACGTGAAGAAGCACGAGGTCAGGAGCCAAACTTCAAAAGAGGAGACTACACAGGTATGAGAACAATACCTGTATGAGGTGGAGTATGGAAGAGAACTGGAGAGAATGACAGTAAATGAAATGGAGCACGTGACCACAAAGAGCAGGGAGGCAGTTTGTACCCAGGGGCAACACAAAGAGAAGACCAGAGTGAGCACATGGCTCACCCGAAGGTGAAGAGAGGCCGAAGACAAGTAAGGTAGAATATGAACAAGTTTAGAACGCAAAGGATACAGGAAAATAAGGAGCTGAGCCTAAGAGCCAGAACGAATATTCAAGGATAAGGAGGGAGGCCCAGAGGCAGTATGATAATGATATTTGTGTGATAAATGGTTTTGAAAACCGACAAGTTTCGCCACACAGAGGCTTCATCAGTCCAATACAAAGCAGGAAGGTATAATGAGAGGAGGAGTTTGAGGGACTGATTACCTCAAACTTCTCCTCTCCTTATACCTTCCTGCTTTGTATTGGACTGATGAAGCCACTGTGTGGCGAAACGTTTCTTCAATAAAGATTCCCATATGTTGCACAAGTGTCTCAATTCGAGAATGATATTGCATCGAAAGCGAAATCTGACCCTAAGCTTTTATACAGGAGGAAAACAACAGTCGAAGACCACGTAATGTGGCTGAGGAAGGAAGGAGGGAAGAGTATGTGAAGAACTCAGCAAGAGATTTAGGGAGGAATTATCAGTGCAGACAGTAGGGGAGTGCAGACAGTAGGGGAGTGCAGACAGTAGGGGATTCGGCAAACTGAGGTCGTAAAGAACACCAACAAATGCAGGACACACTACACAGAACCGACGAGAAGGTGAAGAAACTGCCATGCGAGCTAATAATAATAATAATAATAATAATAATAATAATAATAATAGTTTATTTAGACATGGTACAATGATACATAGGTAGACATGATACAAGGATACATAGGTATAAACGAGATGTACATGCCAAAAGCCCCTAATATGCTGTGCATTGCGGGCAGTGGGCCCAGACAACATCTCTCCATGGGTTCTGAGAGAGCGAGCATTAGCACTATACCACCAGCAACAATCTTCAACAAATCTATTGAAACAAGGCAACTTACCAAAGGTTTGGAAGACAACAAATGTAGTCCCTGACATGTATAGTATATAGTCATGCGGAAGCTTATCAAGAGAAGAGTGGTGGAGCATCTAGAAGGGAACGAGCCCATGCACGATAACCAGCAGGGGTTTCAGGAATGGGAAATCTGTGTCAAAAATCTACTGGAGTTCTATGACAATGTAACAGAAGCAAGACAGGAGAGAGAGGGGTGGGTAGTCTGCAGTTTTTAGATTATAAGAAAGCTTTCGACACAGTCCTGCACTAGAGATTAGTACAAAACTAGAAGAGAAGGCAGGAATAGCAGGAAAAGCACTGCAATGGAACAGGGAATACCTGACAGAAAGGAAACAACAAGTGATGGTACGTGACGAGGTATCGGAGCGGGCACATATGTCGAGTGGGGTTCCACAAGGGTCAGTCCTAGGGCCGGTCAATGACATGAGAGAAGGGATAGGGTCAGAGGTGTCCCTGTTTGCAGACGACGTGAAACTAATGATGAGAATTCAAGTGGACGAGGATCAGGAAAGACTACAAAGAGATCTGGTTATCAGTAGGTGGAACACTGGAGTGTAGTAGTGGAGGCGGGTCCAGGAGCTATGAATCGAACCCTGCAACCATATATAAGTGAGTACATATAGGCGAGTACAAATAGGAAAGAACATATAGGCAAGTACACAAACACACACACAAACACAAGGTTGCCAGAGAAACTATCACGACATAATTACCCCGACAATCAATAGTTTTCTAAAGACAAATGACAGTCTTATATCACCACTAAATACAAGATGTCTCCCACTTAGGAACTTCCAACCATGAAAGTTGCTGCACTTACAATGAACTAATAATACAACGTATTAGTAGTACGAAAACATTTGATTCATAACTTCACACTGCACTAACATTTTTCTTTAAGACCCATAATGGGACTCGTGTGTATGTTATACACCTTTTGTACAGGAGGGAAGTACCCCGTATTTAAAGACAAAAAATAATATCTGCATAAATAAATAAACAAAGTGATGTGTAATAATGTTGGTAGAATTACCCACAATATGTTAGGTAAAAGGACACAAGCGCAACTAATGTGATATTTTATTGTGGCAACGTTTCGCTCTCCAGGAGATTTGTAAAGCCGTTACAAATTCTGATAAAGCTCCTGGAGAGCGAAACGTTGCCACAATAAAATGTCACATTAGTTGCACTTGTGTCCTTTTAACAGAGTGATGAACGAGGGGATTGAACCGCGGCCCGAAAATTGAGAGGCGGCGCGCTAACACACCAACTACGAGGGTTCTAATAGGATGTACTACAAACTGTACATTTGTAATCCAACTGACGAATTCCACAGCCCAGGAGCTTTAGTGGCTGGTCTAATTTGACCTCACTCAATGCCATATAGTCTATGGCATTTATTCACTGACAATTGTTCATTACAACTTTATTTTTATTTTTATTAACACATCAGCCGCTTCCCACCAAGGTAGGGTGGCTCGAAAAAGAAAAACTTTCATCATCATTCACTCCATCACTGTCTTGCCAGAGGCATGCTTACACTACAGTTTGTATTTATGTACATAAATATAAATAGCGATTTAGAACAAGTAATAAATAGGAGCAGATAGAATTTGCAGACCAATTTTCATTTCTCAGACAAATACGAAAATAACCAATAATAAAGAAAAAGCCTTTAAGATTCGATAACTAAAGAAAATTGTCTTCCCTAAAACATTATATATATATATATATATAAATATATATATATATATATATATATATATATATATATATATAATATATATATATATATATATATATATATATATATATATATATTAAATCGTCCTATTGTGGGTTGTAGTCAAAATATTATAGTCACATAAAAGGTCAAGTCGCTTAACATTGTAACAAAAGCCACCACTAACCCAATGCAACAAAAGCGACAACACACTAAAATTCGTACAGTGATCAAGAAGAAACCTCTAAGTAAGCTGCACGTATCGTCAAGAAGAAAAAGAAGGATTGGTTCCCTTGGCTGGGGATTGCCGAGCATTATACAAGGTCTAAATTGAGCGTGGAAGATATATATGAGGGTGAGGCAGACTGATGACATGTTGTGGTCACCACTTACGACCATTCAACACTGACTATAGTCTCTCTACTGACTTATGACACCTTAACCCAGACTACACATGTGGTTACATGGGTACAAAGACACGCACTCATAGAATGCACATGTGGGCACACTAGTACACAGATACAGGCACATGAAACCTACACATGTGGCTGCACTTGTAGAGAGATAAATGCATATTTTAATAACACACATGGCCACATTAGTTCACAGTTACTGGCACACTAAATATGTGGTTACTCAGAGCTACTCACATACATAAAATACATGAGTGACAACATGAGCTCAGGATACACGCACATGTAGAGTACAAACGAGTACAGACATATAAAGTTCGAATAGTATCCTATGAGTATAAACACGGACACACACACATGTCATCACAAGAGTACGTCACAGCTTGTGTGCACATCACGGCTTGTGTGCACGTTACAGCTTGTGTGCACGTTACAGCTTATGTGTGCGTTATATCTTGTATGTGTCACAGATTTGAGTGTATATCTCAGTCTGTTTATGCATTTCGGCTTGTGTGTTCGTCACGGCATGCTTGTGTGTTCGTCACGGCTTGCTTGTGTGTTCGTCACGGCTTGCTTGTGTGTACGTCACGGCTTGCTTGTGTGTTCGTCACGGCTTGCTTGTGTGTTCGTCACGGCTTGCTTGTGTGTTCGTCACGGCTTGCTTGTGTGTTCGTCACGGCTTGCTTGTGTGTTCGTCACGGCTTGCTTGTGTGTACGTCACGGCTTGCTTGTGTGTTCGTCACGGCTTGCTTGTGTGTACGTCACGGCTTGCTTGTGTGTACGTCACGGCTTGCTTGTGTGTACGTCGCGGCTTGCTTGCGTGTTCGTCACGGCTTGCTTGTGTGTACGTCGCGGCTTGCTTGTGTGTACGTCACGGCTTGCTTGTGTGTTCGTCACGGCTTGCTTGTGTGTACGTCACAGCTTGCTTGTGTGTACGTCGCGGCTTGCTTGTGTGTACGTCACAGCATGCTTGTGTGTACGTCACGGCTTGCTTGTGTGTTCGTCACGGCTTGCTTGTGTGTTCGTCACGGCTTGCTTGTGTGTACGTCACGGCTTGCTTGTGTGTTCGTCACGGCTTGCTTGTGTGTTCGTCACGGCTTGCTTGTGTGTACGTCACGGCTTGCTTGTGTGTACGTCACGGCTTGCTTGTGTGTTCGTCACGGCTTGCTTGTGTGTTCGTCGCGGCTTGCTTGTGTGTACGTCACGGCTTGCTTGTGTGTTCGTCACGGCTTGCTTGTGTGTACGTCACGGCTTGCTTGTGTGTTCGTCACGGCTTGCTTGTGTGTTCGTCGCGGCTTGCTTGTGTACGTCACGGCTTGCTTGTGTGTTCGTCACGGCTTGCTTGTGTGTACGTCACGGCTTGCTTGTGTGTTCGTCACGGCTTGCTTGTGTGTACGTCACGGCTTGCTTGTGTGTACGTCACGGCTTGCTTGTGTGTTCGTCACGGCTTGCTTGTGTGTTCGTCGCGGCTTGCTTGTGTGTACGTCACGGCTTGCTTGTGTGTACGTCACGGCTTGCTTGTGTGTACGTCACGGCTTGCTTGTGTGTTCGTCACGGCTTGCTTGTGTGTTCGTCGCGGCTTGCTTGTGTTTACTTCTCAGCTTGTGTGTAAGTCACAGCCTGTGCGTATGTCATGGCATGTATGTATTTCGCACCTTTTGTGCACGTTAGTTTGTGTACGTCTCAGCTTGTGTGTACATTACAATTTGGGTAGTTTTAGTTGCTTTAACCAGCAAAATATTAGTAATAAAGTTTAAATTCATTTAATTTAAAGACATCTGTACAATAATTTTTATATCTTAAATTATTATACAAATACTTATTTTATAAGTATTTGTATAATAATTTTTATATCTTACCGTCTTTACACTTAAGAGAACCTCATTGTAAGTGTAAAATACACTGTCGTCATTGTAAGTGAAAATTACACTGTCGTCATTGTAAGTGTAAAATACACTGTCGTCATTGTAAGTGTAAAATACACTGTCGTCATTGTAAGTGAAAATTACACTGTCGTCATTGTAAGTGTAAATTACACTGTCGTCATTGTAAGTGAAAATTACACTGTCATCATTGTAAGTGCAAAATACACTGTCGTCATTGTAAGTGTAAAATACACTGTCGTCATTGTAAGTGCAAATTACACTGTCGTCATTGTAAGTGCAAAATACTCATTGTAAGTGCAAAATACGTCATTGTAAGTGTAAAATACACTGTCGTCATTGTAAGTGCAAAATACACTGTCGTCATTGTAAGTGCAAAATACACTGTCGTCATTGTAAGTGTAAAATACACTGTCATCATTGTAAGTGTAAAATACACTGTCGTCATTGTAAGTGCAAAATACACTGTCGTCATTGTAAGTGTAAATTACACTGTCGTCATTGTAAGTGCAAAATACGTCATTGTAAGTGTAAAATACACTGTCGTCATTGTAAGTGCAAAATACACTGTCGTCATTGTAAGTGCAAAATACACTGTCGTCATTGTAAATGTAAAATACACTGTCGTCATTGTAAGTGCAAAATACACTGTCGTCATTGTAAGTGTAAATTACACTGTCGTCATTGTAAGTGTAAATTACACTGTCATCATTGTAAGTGCAAAATACACTGTCGTCATTGTAAGTGTAAAATACACTGTCGTCATTGTAAGTGCAAATTACACTGTCGTCATTGTAAGTGCAAAATACACTGTCGTCATTGTAAGTGTAAAATACACTGTCGTCATTGTAAGTGTAAAATACACTGTCGTCATTGTAAGTGGAAAATACACTGTCGTCATTGTAATTGTAATTGCAAAATACACTGTCGTCATTGTAAGTGTAAAATACACTGTCGTCATTGTAAGTGGAAAATACACTGTCGTCATTGTAAGTGCAAAATACACTGTCGTCATTGTAAGTGGAAAATACACTGTCGTCATTGTAAGTGGAAAATACACTGTCGTCATTGTAATTGTAATTGCAAATTACACTGTCGTCATTGTAAGTGTAAAATACACTGTCGTCATTGTAAGTGGAAAATACACTGTCGTCATTGTAAGTGGAAAATACACTGTCGTCATTGTAACTGCAAAATACACTGTCGTCATTGTAAGTGTAAAATACATTGTCGTCATTGTAAGTGTAAAATACATTGTCGTCATTGTAAGTGTAAAATACACTGTCGTCATTGTAAGTGTAAAATACACTGTCGTCATTGTAAGTGTAAAATACATTGTCGTCATTGTAAGTGTAAAATACACTGTCGTCATTGTAAGTGTAAAATACAGTTCTCATTTCACTTTCCGTTGTACTGGCACCACTGACAGAACATGCTTGGAAATACCGACACGATGGTAGTGTCACATGATGTTACAAGTAACTTGTCAGGACTTTGCATACAGATGTAGAAGTTAAGTCAGAAGTCGTCTGAGGTGATGTCAGTGAAAATCTGCCATCTGTAGGATGTCAGTGATCGTTGGAATAACATTTTGGTATTTAACCACCCGAGTTGGATTGGTAGTAATAAGTGCCCCCATATTATGTTCTATAATTGTAAAGGTCTCTATGATTGGTGATTAAACAAATTATGTTTTAGTCTTTTGATTTTCCTTAGCGTAGAGTTGTGCACACATCTAGTGCACGAGGCATGTGTGCAAGCAGTTACGCAGGCTGTCTGATTTTCCCACTCCTTTGGAGAGCCTGGATTATGTTCTCGGCTACTCTACGCAAGTACAATGTTGCACTATGTCCAGTGTTCTCCCTGGGCGGAGAACACTGGACATTTCACCGAAATGATATATGGCCGAAGTGGCATTCATCACAGCATGTTTCTCAAACATTAAAATGAAGAAATAAATACAATAAACAAAATTAAAAAGGCCATAAAATCACAAACCTAACCTACCCTAATTATCCGTTCTGTCTATTGTCCGTTCGGCCAAATGGTTGTCGGCGCAATGGCCGTTCGGCCAGTTGTTCTTCGGTCAAATGCTGTCGGCCAAGTGTCCGTCGGTCATCTGTCCAGAGACACTCTTCTTCAACAAACTCTGGGCTAAATACACTGTCAGCACAAGAGAAGAAATCAGTGAGGAAACTGTTTATTACCCTTGTCGTGGAGGGAGAAATGTATTAGATTATCTTTATTAATGTGTTTTCTGTATCCCTGAAAGTTGAAAATATTTTGAACATCAAGGAAAGGTAGTAAGCCATCCTGGTTCATTTCCAAGATGAACTGGAAGGAGGGTGTCACTGTCTTGAGGGTGTCACTGTCTTGAGGGTGTCACTGTCTTGAGACGGTCACGAGAGAGTTCCTGACAGAAACACCTTCGAGGGATTAGGATAATTATGTTAAGATATTGTAGCCAAGTCACAGTAGACGGTATTCTATCTATACAATGATGGGTAGGATTCTATGGGGAATAATTTATTTTGTGAAAATCTTCGTAGCATTCAGTTCAGTAAAGATGACTGAGGTTATATTTACTGGTAGGAATACGACCTAATGTACAGAGTCGTAAAGGGCCTTACAGCCAGTCTGCACTCGACTGTTCCCTCACACTTCTCTGGTCTCAACATATCCTATCAATAATGGACTTAACTAAATATTATAAGGAGAGTAATTCCTATTATGCACTAATGTCATCAAGGTTTCTTAGGTATTTCGAAGGACCGAATAATTTCACTGGTGTTCACAGATCCTTGGCAAATGGACAGCACTAATTCAAATCATATAACATCATACAGAAACAAAATATGCTAACAAATATACTTATTACCTTACAGTATACATGCATAAAATTAAGGGGCGTCACCCCTTCCACGAGCCCACCTAGGGCGGGGAAGGTCCAAGAGCCAGAGCTTGCTACCACCGGCAGCTCACAAGACTACCATTCCCACGAGCCCCACTGGGGCGGGGAAGATGGCAGACCAGAGGCCTAGCTTCTCCCTAAGAGCCCCGTGAGGGGGGGGGATGGGGCTAGGCCTGGGGACAGTTGGTCTCGAAGATGAGATGGTACTTGTACCTTCTCCCATGGGAGACATTGCTCTCAAGACACTCCCAAGACAGGGAGCCAAGGCCGGGTCACCATCTGGAAAAGACTCAGACCGGGAGAGTACCGACGAATCAAGAACAACAACAAACATAAAATTATAAATATTCTCTAAAAATATGTGTCTAGCTCACCTCGGTATGGAAGATATTCAGCCTAGAATATTCCCTCCCAGGTTACCTTCATTATTTCTATCCTTAGTAAGGCCTTGCTTACAGATAGTGATAATAAAGAGATTCCTGGAAGGTGAAGTAATTTGCTGATCTTCGTGGAATCTCCAAACAGCGTCTGGAATGCCCCCTAAGAAATTAATACAACTGTGTTGATTTTCGAGATGTCTACTGTTAATGGCAATTGTTCTGTCTTCAAGATTATAAAAGATGAATATTAAAGGCTTATGAAAAATGCCCAGTTAGGGTGTTTAATACCTGTGTGAGAGCCGAAGTACAAACATAACTTAAAACACTGCTGCCTAGAGGGGGTCTTATCTCTGACTGTCAGTTTTTATCACTCTCTTAGAGATACTGATAGTCTTGATCTCTAGCTCTTGGCCTTAATAATAACAATTTCCTCCAAAGATCACTTATAAACTGTGTATCTTAGGGAAACTAAGAATAAATAATAATGAACATGTCTACTATAAAAATTGAGGAGTAGGATGATCTTATTACCTGGAGTATACCTGGAGAGGGTTTCGGGGGTCAATGCCCCCGCGGTCCGGTCTGTGACCAGACCTCATGGTGGATCAGGGCCTGATCAACCAGGCTGTTACTGTTGGCAGCACGCAACCCGACGTACGAACCACAGCCCAGGTGGTCAGGTACTGACTTTAGGTGCCTGTACAGTGCCTTCTTGAAGACAGCCAGAGGTCTATTGGTAATCCCCCTTATGTATGCTGCGAGGCAGTTGAACAGTCTTGTGCCCCTCACACTTATTGTATTGTCTGTTATCGTGCTAGTGGCTCCTAGTAGCGTTAGTGACATAAATTACAAGATTTTACTTAATATGTTGCGGCAACATTTACGTCACTTAGCTTTTATTGTAAACAATATGAAAACTTCCTGACAAAACTTACTTAATTTTGACAACTCGGGACCTAAATATAATATTTCTTTGAATAACAGTAAATTAATTATTCAAGATCAAGAAGAAAACAATGTCTCCATTACTAGATACTATTTAATAATAATTTCTTATAAACTTTAAACTCGGTAAAATTATAAACACCTTCCACACACTCAAGGGATCCTGTCTGTAACAGATATTGCAACAGGTGTTGTAACAGGTGTTCTAACAAGTGTTGTAACAGGTGCAACAGGTGCTGTAACAGGTGTAACAGGTGCAACAGGTGTTGTAACAGGTGTAACAGGTGTTGTAAAGGTGGAAGTGATCAGGCTCCCAGGACCTAAGTATTGTCTTATAAATATGTCACAGTGTTTGCTGACGTGTCTTGTAACAACACTTGTTGGTGTCACTTACCAAGTCTTCTACTTAAGAATGAATAACTGATTGTGATAAAAGTTCTGTGAGATTGACGAGGTCCTGAGGCAGAGAATGGTATATATCGAGTTGTATTTTTCTGCAGAGTGGAGAAATAGTTTGATAATTGGGGACATGTGTGAAAAAGAGATGAGAAATTTATCTGTGAATATTTGCTTCTGGCTCTTTGACTACACCTATGGGGGAACCAAGGGCTCGTTCTGGTCTTCCCATTGTTTCTATTGCCCTTGGGAACAAACCTCTCATCTGCCTCCTTGCATTTTGTTGTTACATATTCCATCATTTCATTTACTGATTTTCCTCCAGTTCTCTTTCCCACTGATCCTCATGCAGGAAATTTCTCATACCTGTGTAGTCACCTCTTTTGTAGTTTGGCTTCTCCCGGCCTACTCGTCCTGTTGCCCTCTACACTTGTAACTCTATGTATTCGAAGCTCAGGACCACGTGATCAATATCCTTTCATAAGTGATGTCTTCAATGTCTGAACTTCTCAAGATGAATATGAGGTCCAGTGTTTCTGGTTTATCCTCTCTTCTCTCTCTGGTAGTGTCCCTAACATGTTGATGTATGAGGTTTTCCAGAACAACCTTCTTCATCGTTTCTGGTCCCCCATGTGGCTCCAGGTTTTCCCAGTCAGTCTCCTTGTGATTGAACTCACCCACAACTAGTAACTTTGCCCTGTCCACGTGGACTTTTCTGGCCGCCTCAGCTAGTGTATCAACCATTGCTCTGTTGCTCTCATCATATTATTGTCTTGGCCTTCTGCTATTTTGTGGTGGGTTGTACATCACTGCAATCATCCTTCTGTCCCTTCCTTCCAACTCCTCAAAACTCAATTGGTTTTTGATGAGCAGTGAAATTTCTCCACCCCCTCTATTCCCTTTGTTCTTTCCTCATGATCTGATATCCATTTGGAAAGATTGCGTCTGTTATCCTTCCCGTGAGCTTGGTTTCCGTGAGTGCTATGATGTCTGAAGATGCAAAGGTGTCCCATTGCCTATCAGGCCACGGGACACAGTGGTATGATCTCTCAGGTATGCAGGTGTTGTCATGTACAGTTGTGACTGTGACTGAAGTGGAGCGGGTTTAACTAAAGTTTTCGAGTCGAGAAGCAACCTTCATCTGAATTTCAACCCTTTAGATTTACTCAACTTGTACTTCACGAAATCCATCTTAATGAGAACAGCCCCTCACACATTAATAATAATAATAATAATACTAATAAATCTCTATTTCTACAAGTACATGTACAAGGTATACAGACCATAACTGACATCAATGACATACTACTATATAGAAAGCCCCTTGTTGTGCAGAGTATTTCGGGCAAATTAAGTCAATTTTATCCCAGAATGAGACCTACACCAGTTAACTAACACCCAGGTACCCATTTTACTGAGAGGTGAACATGGTCAACAGGTGTCTTAAGGAAACACGTCCAGCTGTACAGGGGTTAAAAATCAGAACAAAACCTTATCTTATCTTATCGCTGGACCTGAGTGTGTGTGAGCTGAATGCGTTAGCAATCGAGCTAAAACAACTGAAGTTAAATACAGTTTATAAAATTGCTCACAAACTGTGTCCAGAATATCTTGCTGGTAATTTTGTCAAGGCTGGGAACCAAAGCAATCATAGTACTGTGGGTACCACTTTGTGGTACCCACAGTCAGTGGACAGGCTTCAAATACCTTTTATTGTACAGCAATAAAGGAATGGAACAGACTGTCTGCACATGTCAAAGCCAGTCATAGCATGAGCCAGTTCAAGAAGAGAACCAAAAGGTACCTAATGAGGAGGAGGAGGAGGTGTTTAATCACCGGGAAATCACCCGGCCCGGGTCTTTACCAGATGGCGACCCGGCTTCGGCTCCCTGGCGTGGGAGTAGCAGAGACCGAAGTCTCCCATGGGAGGGGGTACCCCTCAGCGGTGGGACCAACTGGTCCCAGGCCTAGTCATATTCGCCCACAAGCACGAGGCAGGTAGGTAGATAGTTGCTAGGCCTCTCTGGTCTGCCACCTTCCCCGCCCCAAGGAGGCTGAAGGGAAGGGCAGGCTTGCGAGCCGCAGATGGTAGCAAGCTGCAGCCTTGGCACATACCCTGCCCTAGAAGGGCTGGGCATGGTGAGCGACCCGTACCTAATGAATGTAGCGACAGAAAGGGAGGAGAATTATTTTTTATTTTTTTTTAGCTAACACACATGTAAATGTAAATAACTCTTTTTACCCTATTCCTAGTATATCTCCTATATAGTATAATAATAAGATATTATCTCCTTCACTGTGTAATAATAAGGTATTAAAAGGACCCCAATGGAAATAATTCACTTTGTCTGACTTTTTGGGTTATCCTGGAGGGTTCTCTACAAATATGCTGCTACGTATGATTATCTATGTAACTGTATTTGTGTATACCTGAATAAACTTACTTATATAACAGAATTGTATCGAGCAGTTCTGTCATTGAAAGATATATAATTGAATCATGTGTGTTAAAAGATGATAGGAATGACCTGTAGAACTCTTGTTATATATTATGAGAGGGCGTTATACAAAATCACCGAGATGTTCATTATACAAAGGGACCTCCTGAAGATTTGCGTAGCAATAGACCAGCATTCTCGCCACTTCTGTACGTTTTGCCCTTCGGTGAGTACGTCCCATCTGTTTGTATCACAGTACATAAAGAATTTCTAATAGTTTAGCATCTCTCCTTAGGCAGGCATTTTCATTTTCTCTAGTGTCGTGTAGAGGGTAGACTGGAAAAAGTTGCAACACTTCAGGTATGAGAGCATAATAATAATAATAATAATAATAATAATAATAATCTCCAGTACAGTGCCGGCACTCTGAAGGAGGGGTGTTAATGTTGCAGTTTTATTACCGAGTGTAAGCACCCCTCTGCAAGACAGTGATGAGTGAATGATGATGAAAGTTCTTCTTTTTCGGGCCCATCCCTGCCTTGGTGAAGGCAGAGTGTTAAAAAAAAAAAAAATGATAATATAATAATGTAATAATAATAATAATAATAATAATAATAATAATAATAATAAATGATAATCTTTAATTCTACAAGTACATACATATACAAGGTATACAGGCCTGTGACATCAATGATAACTACTGTATAGAAAGCCTCTGTTATGCGGTCGATCACCATGCCAGCCCTCTAGGGCAGGGTAGGTGCCAAGGCTGGAGCTCTACCATCTGGCTGCAAGCCTGCCCTTCCGCAGCTCCTTGGGGCGGGGAAGGTGCAACCAGGGGGCCTGCAACTATCTACCTACGCTGTGGGCGATATGGTAGTACATTGTCCCACCGCTGAGCCTCCATGGAGACTTCGCGCCCCAGCCAGGAGCCGGAGCCGGTCGCCATCTGGTCAGACGGCGAGATTTCGAATCATCACCCTCCTTTTTATGCTGGCCGGGCAAATGAAATGGCCCAATGATGCAACCCACACCAGTCCACTAACACCCAGGTACCTATTTTACTGATAGGTGAACATGGACAGTTCGATCCCCGGACCTCGGTAATAATAATAATAATAATAAAATATCTTTATTTACAAGGTATACAGACCATAGCTGACATCAATGACATACTACTATATAGAAAGCCGCTTGTTATGCTGAGCATTTCCCGCAAATTAGGTCAGTTTTGTCCCAGGATGCGACCCACACCAGTCCACTAACACCCAGGTACCTATTTTACTAATGGGTGAACAAGGACAACAAATGTCTTATGGAAACACAACCCTAATGTTTACCAGCCGTATCGGAGGAGATTCGAACTTCGGACCTCAGTGTGTGAGCTGAGTGCGCTAGCGATCGAGCTACGGGACACCTAGGATAATTAGCAAACCATACCACGGGTGGGGTTCGAGCCCGCGGTCAGAGAGTCTCTAAACTCTAGACCGTCGCGTAAGCCACTGGGCCAGCTAGCTTCAATAAGATTCATCCAACTAGGTATATTTCTACACCATAGGAAGGTTAGCATAGGCACCACTGTGTCCACAAATGCAAGTTTTTACAGACGAATCTCCCGCTAGCATGGCCGTGACGAACTCTAGTTCAAGTCCCCCCAGGAAACACTTGTCCTGTTTTCTGATTAACCTTATCTAAGGCTTGAGGGACTGATTATCTCATTTTATACTGTCTCTACATTTAATTAAAAAAAAAAAACACTGGTTGGCAAAATGTCTCCAAAATAGACACACAGGTGTTGCACATGTGGCTATTGCCTCACATAATCTTAGGCCTATAATGATTCTGCATTGTTATCTACTTTATATATATAGTTAGATGCATCATATCATCCATTTTTCTTGCAACTGTTTCCTTTTCCTCTACAGTTTAACGACACTTACACTCCTTTTCCCGCCTCCCTAGTTAACCTCTGTCTTCTATGCATGATTCCTTTTCCCATTTCTCCTGTGCCTGGGATTGGCTATCCTGAAAGATAATTCCCAGGTGACAGTAACTCCAGCTAAGCAGGATGGGAAGCTTTGATGCAGTCGTAGCTGATGAATCGTTCTTGGAACTCTTGATGATATCCTCAACGCCCTACTGAAGTCTCTCAGCTGAAGTTGAGAGATTAAAAAAATTACGTGAGTCACATCTTATATGGAAAGAATACCATAGTAACATGTGTACACAAATACCATAGTAACATGTGTACACAAATACCATAGTAACATGTGTACACAAATACCATAGTAACATGTGTACACAAATACCATAGTAACATGTGTACACAAATACCATAGTAACATGTGTACACAAATACCATAGTAACAGGTGTACACAAACGAGATCTGGAAAAAAATTCACAGAACCGTCTTCACTACAGTCAAGCTCTGGACAACTTATGAAATATCAAACAATATCAGTTTTAGTGATCAAGTGCTGGGAAAGACAGGGTATATGACGGTGCTGGGAAAGACAGTGTATATGACGGTGCTGGGAAAGACAGGGTATATGACGGTGCTGGGAAATACAGTGTATATGACGGTGCTGGGAAAGACAGGGTATATGACGGTGCTGGGAAAGACAGTGTATATGACGGTGCTGGCAAAGACAGTGTATATGACGGTGCTGGGAAAGACAGGGTATATGACGGTGCTGGAAAAGACAGGGTATATGACGGTGCTGGAAAAGACAGGGTATATGACGGTGCTGGGAAAGACAGTGTATATGACGGTGCTGGAAAAGACAGGGTATTTGACGGTGCTGGAAAAGACAGGGTATATGACGGTGCTGGGAAAGACAGGGTATATGACGGTGCTGGTAAAGACAGGGTATATGACGGTGCTGGAAAAGACAGGGTATATGACGGTGCTGGAAAAGACAGGGTATATGACGGTGCTGGGAAATACAGTGTATATGACGGTGCTGGCAAAGACAGTGTATATGACGGTGCTGGCAAAGACAGTGTATATGACGGTGCTGGGAAAGACAGGGTATATGACGGTGCTGGGAAAGACAGTGTATATGACGGTGCTGGAAAAGACAGTGTATATGACGGTGCTGGAAAAGACAGGGTATATGACGGTGCTGGAAAAGACAGGGTATATGACGGTGCTGGGAAAGACAGTGTATATGACGGTGCTGGAAAAGACAGGGTATTTGACGGTGCTGGAAAAGACAGGGTATATGACGGTGCTGGGAAAGACAGGGTATATGACGGTGGTGGGAAAGACAGGGTATATGACGGTGGTGGGAAAGACAGGGTATATGACGGTGCTGGGAAAGACAGGGTATATGACGGTGGTGGGAAAGACATGGTATATGACGGTGCTGGGAAAGACAGGGTATATGACGGTGCTGGGAAAAACAGGGTATATGACGGCTCCATAAATTTCACTTAGTAAAAAGAGAGGAAAAAAATGTAAAATCGACAAAGACAGTGAGATTCTAAAACTGAACAATATGAGAACAATACTGAAAAGTAATAGCGAGAATTTAGTCTTTTCGTATAGTTATAAATGAGTATATCAATATAACATTATAATAAGTGTTGGTAACGAAGTATCAACATTAATTAGTTAACTCTAGGCATCACAGATTCAAAGTTTAAAATTTTGGAAAAAAAATGATTTTGTTCGAATTTCTCTGATTTGAGAACAATAAATTGATCTCATACAACAAGAGAGTGATCAAATAAACCTCCAACTAAATTTCTAACTTTCTAAATATTAACTACTAAAAATAACAAATAATACGATAATACTTATAATTAAAAATTATAATTATATTGCAAGACAAGATATACACCGAGGGTATATATATCTGTGTATAAACATGTCGACAGTACTATAAAAACTATTTTATAAGTTAAAGTATTCTTGACTGGTTACATACACGTTACATGCACCTTAATGACCCAATTAACAAAACAATAATATGAAGTAATAATATTAATAATAATGTTAATAATAATAACAATATTAATATATCCATGGGGAAGTGGAGAATAATTCCTCAGAAGAAAAACTATATACTATGTAGTTTCTTCTTTTATCAGGACACCCTTCCACGGTGGCAGACGGCCGGTATTCTGAACCTAATAATAATAATAATAATAATAATAATAATAATAATAATAATAATAATAATAATAATAATAATAATATATACATTCAGTATCACTTCTGAGAATAAGGATATAATAACCAACTCTGGTATTTTTGGCCCTGTGACAGAAACCTTCTACTGACTCGAGGGTCAACTTCAAAATAAAAAAAAACTGACCCATAGGCTGCAAAGTGAACGATAGGCACCTATGTTTAGAAGAAGAAGCAAGAACATGAACAACAAGAACAAATACGTAGAATAAGCAAGAACATGAACAAGAACACGTAGGAGAAGTAGAAAAAAAAACAAGACCTTCTAATTAGTAACCTTCAGAGTGGATGAACTAATATAGTGTAAACAAGCGTGAAGACAAAGACAAAACGTATCACTATAAATAGTAATGAAGCTGTACACAGAGCAAAGCTTTGTCTTAATGTTGAGCAACTTATGTTTTCCACACGAGCTATGAGGATGTTGAGCTTAATGGTGATTTGTACTGACATTGAGAGACAAAAATACTAACAATTTCCCTGAGATGCGTGTCCAGCGATGAATCTTTCAGAGGTGCAGCTACGAGCTTCGGAGGAAATTTCTTGTTGAGTGATGGTCCATCCACGTAAACACAGTGTTGTACAGTGACAAGCGGTAACCTCTCAGACCTGCGGTGGTAATAAATAGCCAGAGTAATAGTGACTCTTGGTGCTTGACTGGTGTCTATCTGCCGGTGCGTCCGTGTATTTGTCAGTTCTCACTAAGTTATAATCTCATACTTGGCACAAAATATTTCTTTGCTAGAGTTATTTATCGCTGTGAGATAATAAGCCAGTAAAACCAAGTCTTACGTAATTCCAGTTACATATTTGCTGTTAGGTAAACAATGGCAAATGATGAGAGATTTGCCCAGCCATCTCACGTGACCCACCGTAACTGACCTCTGGTTACCCGAGGATAACTTTGTCCTTGACCTTCAAGATTTAGCAACACATTCTTCAAAATAAAGGCCCTTCAATGTAGGATGACATAAAGCTAATAGAAGGATTTTGATTCAAGGAAATAAAACTACCCTCTGCATCCTTGGATTAAACCTATTACACCTGTTTACCTTCCAACCCCCAAGATGTTGTATGACTCTTACAGGTTTTGCGCTCCCCACTTGCAGAGCAATTACCAAGAGCAGATGAATAATATCATACATAAATCTTACAATGATGCTGAGACGCAGAATTACTGATTTTATGGGAAATATAAGAAATACAACCCATGTTAACATAGATTAGAAGCAAGAGAATCGTGTCTGTCACAGTTATTAGATAAATGTGGAAAATCACAGAGGCTTTGAGAAAAAATAAACAGACACTAACTCTTGGACTTCCAGTAAGAGAGTGCACAGAAAGGGAAGTTGTGTGAGTGAACAGTGCCACGCCTGCACCTGTGGTGATCATTGTGTGAGTGAACAGTGCCACGCCTGCACTTGTGGTGATCATTGGGTGAGTGAACAGTGCCACGCCTGCACTTGTGGTGATCATTGTGTGAGTGAACAGTGCCACGCCTGCACCTGTGGTGATCATTGGGTGAGTGAACATTACCACGCCTGCACTTGTGGTGATCATTGTGTGAGTGAACATTACCACGCCTGCAGCTGTGGTGATCATTGGGTGAGTGAACATTACCACACCTGCACCTGTGGTGATCATTGGGTGAGTGAACAGTACCACGCCTGCACCTGTGGTGATCATTGTGTGAGTGAACAGTACCACGCCTGCACCTGTGGTGATCATTGTGTGAGTGAACAGTACCACGCCTGCACCTGTGGTGATCATTGGGTGAGTGAACAGTGTCACGCCTGCACCTGTGGTGATCATTGGGTGAGTGAACAGTGCCACGCCTGCACCTGTGGTGATCATTGTGTGAGTGAACAGTACCACGCCTGCACCTGTGGTGATCATTGTGTGAGTGAACAGTACCACGCCTGCACCTGTGGTGATCATTGTGTGAGTGAACAGTACCACGCCTGCAGCTGTGGTGATCATTGTGTGAGTGAACAGTACCACGCCTGCACCTGTGGTGATCATTGTGTGAGTGAACAGTACCACGCCTGCACCTGTGGTGATCATTGGGTGAGTGAACAGTACCACGCCTGCACCTGTGGTGATCATTGTGTGAGTGAACAGTACCACGCCTGCACCTGTGGTGATCATTGGGTGAGTGAACATTACCACGCCTGCACCTGTGGTGATCATTGTGTGAGTGAACAGTACCACGCCTGCACCTGTGGTGATCATTGGGTGAGTGAACAGTGCCACGCCTGCACCTGTGGTGATCATTGGGTGAGTGAACAGTGCCACGCCTGCACCTGTGGTGATCATTGTGTGAGTGAACAGTACCACGCCTGCACCTGTGGTGATCATTGTGTGAGTGAACAGTACCACGCCTGCACCTGTGGTGATCATTGTGTGAGTGAACAGTACCACGCCTGCAGCTGTGGTGATCATTGTGTGAGTGAACAGTACCACGCCTGCACCTGTGGTGATCATTGTGTGAGTGAACAGTACCACGCCTGCACCTGTGGTGATCATTGTGTGAGTGAACAGTACCACGCCTGCACCTGTGGTGATCATTGGGTGAGTGAACAGTACCACGCCTGCACCTGTGGTGATCATTGTGTGAGTGAACAGTACCACGCCTGCACCTGTGGTGATCATTGTGTGAGTGAACAGTACCACGCCTGCACCTGTGGTGATCATTGTGTGAGTGAACAGTACCACGCCTGCACCTGTGGTGATCATTGTGTGAGTGAACAGTACCACGCCTGCACCTGTGGTGATCATTGTGTGAGTGAACAGTACCACGCCTGCACCTGTGGTGATCATTGTGTGAGTGAACAGTGCCACGCCTGCAGCTGTGGTGATCATTGTGTGAGTGAACAGTGCCACGCCTGCACCTGTGGTGATCATTGTGTGAGTGAACAGTGCCACGCCTGCACCTGTGGTGATCATTGGGTGAGTGAACAGTGCCACGCCTGCACCTGTGGTGATCATTGTGTGAGTGAACAGTGCCACGCCTGCACCTGTGGTGATCATAGCGATACTTAAGTCTAACAGAGACGTTCGAGGTCACTTTATGAAACGTAATGAGGCTAAGTTAGTGATTTGTGAAAGTGATTTTTGTAAACTATAATCATTTTCACAAATGCTGCCAATAAAGCCATCCTAAAGAAGTTCAGCAGTTTCAGCATGTCCAAACTTCTGTACTCTCTTATTTGTTGTAATGGTTGAATCAAAGCTCCTGGCTTCGCCTTTCCACTACTGGATGCCCTCTTCGTGCTGTTTGAACCCTAATATACATATTCCTAAAACTATTTATGCTTCCTGCCTCTACTACTTTGCTGTCAAGATCTTTCCACTTTCTGTCCTCTCTGAAGCTAAAGAAGTATTTCTTAACATCCCTGTGATTCAAGTGTGTTTGTAACTCTGCGCTCGTGGACCTGACACCCATCTCTCCAGCAGACTTGTTTTCTCCACACTGTCAGTTCCGCTCAGTATTTTGTATGTTGAAATCATGTCACCCCTGGTACTTTTGTCCTCTAATGTCGTTAAATTTACCCCTTGTAGACTCCGCATAACTCAAACCCTTCAGCACTGGGACTAATCTAATTGTAAGCATTTGTATTTTTTCCAGTTTCTTTACATGATTTGTCAGTTTCTGTTTGTATAATGGAACCTGCATACTTCATACTCTCAGATGAGCCTGACATACTTTGTATATAGGGTCGTGAATGTCTCCTTAAGGGGCACCTTAGTTCTAATAACATGTTTATTTTCCACTATAATCTACCTTGTCCATAATTACTATCGCATTTGCTGTATCTGTTTCGTAAGGTGAAGTCCAGGATCTTTACTTTATTCATGGTATAACTTAACAAATCTTTGAGGACAATAGGGGTGTAGAGGTATTCATGGTATAACTTAACAAATCTTTGATGACAATAGTGGTGTAGAGGTATTCATGGTATAACTTAACAAATCTTTGATGACAATAGTGGTGTAGAGGTATTCATGGTATAACTTAACAAATCTTTGATGACAATAGTGGTGTAGAGGTATTCATGGTATAACTTAACAAATCTTTGATGTTTATAGTCAACAAAAGTCGAAGGTATAAGGTAAACAAATGTTGAAAAACATGTCATTATGTTAACAGTTAAAAATGTAAAGTTAACAAGGAAGAAGGAAGTTGAATGTAAAGATTAACATGCGAAGGAGAAAGTGAGTTTGATGAGAAAGAGTAAAATTATCCACTAGTGAGGATGTGAGGTGAATAAATAGGGAAGAAATAACATGTACAGGAGACAGTGTGAGGTGAATAACAGATGAAAAGACATGATGAAATATTGGTGATGCTGTAAGGAGAACTTTAGGTGAAGGATTGAGGTGAATTACAGGGGAATGAGGAAAATAAACCTCAAATGAAGGTGTAAAGTGAACTAGAGGTTAAAGTGTAAAGTGAACTAGAGGGTAAAGTGTAAAGTGAACTAGAGGGTAAAGTGTAAAGTGAACTAGAGGTTAAAGTGTAAAGTGAACTAGAGGTTAAAGTGTAACGTGAACTAGAGGGTAAAGTGTAACGTGAACTAGAGGTTAAAGTGTAAAGTGAACTAGAGGTTAAAGTGTAAAGTGAACTAGAGGTTAAAGAGTAAAGTGAACTAGAGGGTAAAGTGTAAAGTGAACTAGAGGTTAAAGTGTAAAGTGAACTAGAGGTTAAAGTGTAAAGTGAACTAGAGGTTAAAGTGTAACGTGAACTAGAGGTTAAAGTGTAAAGTGAACTAGAGGTTAAAGTGTAAAGTGAACTAGAAGTTAAAGTGTAAAGTGAACTAGAGGTTAAAGTGTAAAGTGAACTAGAGGTTAAAGTGTAAAGTGAACTAGAGGGTAAAGTGTAAAGTGAACTAGAGGTTAAAGTGTAAAGTGAACTAGAGGTTAAAGTGTAAAGTGAACTAGAGGGTAAAGTGTAAAGTGAACTAGAGGTTAAAGAGTAAAGTGAACTAGAGGTTAAAGTGTAAAGTGAACTAGAGGTTAAAGTGTAAAGTGAACTAAAGGTTAAAGAGTAAAGTGAACTAGAGGTTAAAGTGTAAAGTTAACTAGAGGTTAAAGTGTAAAGTGAACTAGAGGTTAAAGTGTAAAGTGAACTAGAGGTTAAAGAGTAAAGTGAACTAGAGGGTAAAGTGTAAAGTGAAGGAGGTTAAAGTGTAAAGTGAACTAGAGGTTAAAGTGTAAAGTGAACATACAAGTGTATACCTGGGTTACAGTTCCTCACATCACTGTATAACTACTACAGTCAAGATAATAACGGTATACAATGCCGAAAAGTTGATAAGTAAGACACATGTGCAACAGTAAGATATCTTTGTTGCTAAACGTTTGGTCTACACAGTAGGCATCTTCAGGAAGCAGTAGTAGAGACTGATTACCTCAGATTTACCTCTATTCTACTACTGGTGTCTCCTCTGTATTAGACTGATAAAACCTACAGTGTAAGCGAAACGTTTTGGAATAAAGATACCAAACTGATGAACTTATCAATAAAACTATTGAAGTAACTATGGAATTTACAACAATTTCCCTTCCTTCAGGCGGTGTATTATACCAGTGTGGATTATTTCTGTTAATAAAATAACAGTGAAGTGCAGCCCAGGAAAGTTCATTATTGTCACTGTTTTACTGATTTCCAGGAAACTTAGTCACCACACTATGACCCTGACAGTCACCACACTATGACCCTGACAGTCACCACACTATGACCCTGACAGTCACCACACTATGACCCTGACAGTCACCACACTATGACCCTGACAGTCACCACACTATGACCCTGACAGTCACCACACTATGACCCTGACAGTCACCACACTATGACCCTGACAGTCACCACAATATTGACAGTCACCACTATGACCTGACAGTCACCACTATGACCCTGACAGTCACCACACTATGTGAGCACACATATGACAGTCACCACACTATGACCCTGACAGTCACCACACTATGACCCTGACAGTCACCACAATGATTGACAGTCACCACCCATGACCTGACAGTCACCCCTATGACAGTCACCACACTATGACCCTGACAGTCACCACAATATTGACAGTCACCACACTATGACCCTGACAGTCACCACAATATTGACAGTCACCACACTATGACCCTGACAGTCACCACAATATTGACAGTCACCACACTATGACCCTGACAGTCACCACAATATTGACAGTCACCACACTATGACCTGACAGTCACCACAATATTGACAGTCACCACACTATGACCCTGACAGTCACCACACTATGTGACAGTCACCACACTATGACCTGACAGTCACCACACTATGACTGACAGTCACCACATATGACCTGACAGTCACCACACTATGACCTGACAGTCACCACACTATGACACTTTTTAGACAGATTTCAGAACACTTATTGATGACTTGTAGATTCAGAACACTTTATTGACCTGACAGTCATGACACTATGACCTTATAGTCCTATGATGACAGCACCTTTAGACACTATTACTGAATCAGACACACTTATTGACCACTTTACGAATCAGAACACTATATTGACCTGTAGAATCTAGAAACACTTTATTAGATCACTAGTGTATGATCTAAAACTTTATTAGACTCTGTTTAGAATTCCAGAAACTTTATTGACTCTAGTTTAGTAATCTAGAACACTTTTTTAGATGCTCTGTGTAGTGAATCTAGAACACCTTATTAGATGCTCTAGTGTAGTGAATCTAGAACACCTTATTAGATGCTCTAGTTAGTGAATCTAGAACACCTTATTAGATGCTCTAGTGTAGTGAATCTAGAACACCTTATTAGATGCTCTAGTGTAGTGAATCTAGAACACCTTATTAGATGCTCTAGTGTAGTGAATCTAGAACACCTTATTAGATGCTCTAGTGTAGTGAATCTAGAACACCTTATTAGATGCTCTAGTGTAGTGAATCTAGAACACCTTATTAGATGCTCTAGTGTAGTGAATCTAGAACACCTTATTAGATGCTCTAGTGTAGTGAATCTAGAACACCTTATTAGATGCTCTAGTGTAGTGAATCTAGAACACCTTATTAGATGCTCTAGTGTAGTGAATCTAGAACACCTTATTAGATGCTCTAGTGTAGTGAATCTAGAACACCTTATTAGATGCTCTAGTGTAGTGAATCTAGAACACCTTATTAGATGCTCTAGTGTAGTGAATCTAGAACACCTTATTAGATGCTCTAGTGTAGTGAATCTAGAAAAACTTATTAGATGCTCTATGTAGTAATTAGAACACTATTAGATGCCTAGTGTAGTGAATCTAGAACACCTTATTAGATGCTCTAGTGTAGTGAATCTAGAACACCTTATTAGATGCTCTAGTGTAGTGAATCTAGAACACCTTATTAGATGCTCTAGTGTAGTGAATCTAGAACACCTTATTAGATGCTCTAGTGTAGTGAATCTAGAACACCTTATTAGATGCTCTAGTGTAGTGAATCTAGAACACCTTATTAGATGCTCTAGTGTATGAATCTAGAACACCTTATTAGATGCTCTAGTGTAGTGAATCTAGAACACCTTATTAGATGCTCTAGTGTAGTGAATCTAGAACACCTTATTAGATGCTCTAGTGTAGTGAATCTAGAACACCTTATTAGATGCTCTAGTGTAGTGAATCTAGAACACCTTATTAGATGCTCTAGTGTAGTGAATCTAGAACACCTTATTAGATGCTCTAGTGTAGTGAATCTAGAACACCTTATTAGATGCTCTAGTGTAGTGAATCTAGAACACCTTATTAGATGCTCTAGTGTAGTGAATCTAGAACACCTTATTAGATGCTCTAGTGTAGTGAATCTAGAACACAATCTTATTAGATGCACTAGTGTTAGTGAATCTAGAACACCTTATTAGATGCTCTAGTGTAGTGAATCTAGAACACCTTATTAGATGCTCTAGTGTAGTGAATCTAGAACACCTTATTAGATGCTCTAGTGTAGTGAATCTAGAACACCTTATTAGATGCTCTAGTGTAGTGAATCTAGAACACCTTATTAGATGCTCTAGTGTAGTGAATCTAGAACACCTTATTAGATGCTCTAGTGTAGTGAATCTAGAACACCTTATTAGATGCTCTAGTGTAGTGAATCTAGAACACCTTATTAGATGCACTAGTGTAGTGAATCTAGAACACCTTATTAGATGCTCTAGTGTAGTGAATCTAGAACACCTTATTAGATGCTCTAGTGTAGTGAATCTAGAACACCTTATTAGATGCTCTAGTGTAGTGAATCTAGAACACCTTATTAGATGCTCTAGTGTAGTGAATCTAGAACACCTTATTAGATGCTCTAGTGTAGTGAATCTAGAACACCTTATTAGATGCTCTAGTGTAGTGAATCTAGAACACCTTATTAGATGCTCTAGTGTAGTGAATCTAGAACACCTTATTAGATGCACTAGTGTAGTGAATCTAGAACACCTTATTAGATGCTCTAGTGTAGTGAATCTAGAACACCTTATTAGATGCTCTAGTGTAGTGAATCTAGAACACCTTATTAGATGCTCTAGTGTAGTGAATCTAGAACACTTTATTAGATGATCTAGTATAGTGAATCTAGAACACCTTATTAGATGCACTAGTGTAGTGAATCTAGAACACCTTATTAGATGCTCTAGTGTAGTGAATCTAGAACACCTTATTAGATGCTCTAGTGTAGCGAATCTAGAACACCTTATTAGATGCTCTAGTGTAGTGAATCTAGAACACCTTATTAGATGCACTAGTTTATTGAATCTAGAACACCTTATTAGATGTTCTAGTGTAGTGAATCTAGAACAACTTATTAGATGCTCTAGTGTACTGAATCTAGAACACCTTATTAGATGCTCTAGTGTACTGAATCTAGAACACCTTATTCGAATAACTAAATATGTAAAGTGAATTACAGATAAGTGAACAACAGGTGAAGGTGTTAGCTGAAGAACAGGTGAAGGTATTAGCTGAACAACAGGTGAAGGTGTTAGCTGAACAACAGGTGAAGGTGTAAGATAAACTACAGGTCAAAGTGAAACGATTACTGGTGAAGGTTTTTAGTGAGTTGAACCAACATAGGAACAATATAATAACCATCAGTCATGAGAGGCTGGACCCAGACTGTCCTAGTAAAAGATCAAACCTTAACTTTAATTCACCTTAAGAATTTGCTCCCATTTTATTTTTACAATATTTCTTGCAAAATATATAAATAATGAACGTGGAACAAATAATAAACGTCATTAATGCAGGTATCAACATTTTATTAGATAAAAAAAAAAACAGGAAATTTCCCTGGTGATTAAGTTCGACCTGACGATCATGGCGACACCAGCTGCTGATCTCACTCTCAGGCTACGAATGTTCCTAATTTATAAATGTTTTAAGACACATATAAACCTTCATGTCATATGGTTGTCTGAAGGTTAGTTCATATCACTACTAAACCTTTGACATATTATCCAGTTATCAGTGGTTCATCTTGAGTTTCTACGAAGTTATCAGTGGTTCATCTTGAGTTTCTACGAAGTTATCAGTGGTTCATCTTGAGTTTGTACGAAGTATTGGCTAACTTTTACCAGTTCAACATCAGCCAACATCATTGTTTCTGTAATTTACAACTTCAAACACTATTTGTTCACATAATATTACGTTAAAATATTTGTTTCCAATTTTCTTCACCATTTTCTTATTAATTTACCATAGTGGACAAGTGTGAGACATCTGCTGGTGGGAAGAAACTTGGTGTTAAATTATCCTTCAACAACTACTCACGTTTTAACACACTTAAGCAACATTCCTTGCCAAAAATGAAGAGAAATATTACATTAGTATACGATGCAAACATCTGCAAAAATATTGCACGAGATGAAGGTAAACTTACGTAGAGGAAAGAATAGAGGACTAAATGAACGAGTAAAATGTGAAAAAAAGGAAGAATAATGACACCAGGGTAAAGAAAATATTAACAGTATGAAGAACAACTATTTTCTCTTCAGTGGTAAAACTATTCTTGATTTAAGTGGATTCGTGAACAAGAATAAAATTGACATCAAGCTCATATATTAATAAGTCAATGAAGGGACTGCATTCACCATCACTCAGTCAATAACTATCCTGCAAGAATTTCGTAGACATTATAATTTATGTCAGACTTATAAGTATAAAAGTGACCATCATGTGCAAGTATAAGGTGAACAATAGGTGAAAAGTTAAGTGGTAAGGTGAACATACTTGTAAGGTGAATCAAAGTTGAAAGTGTAAGGTGCTCAGCAGGTGAAAGGGAACAACAGGTGAATATAGTATATAAACAATAGGTGACAGTGAAGGTGAAATACAGATGAACATACTATAAAGTGTACTAGGAAAAGTGGAATGTGAACTTCAAGTGCAGATGAAAGGAGAACCACAAGAGAATGTTTAAGTGGCATTTTCATGGTGTAAAGTGCACTACAAATGGAATAAGGTGAACTTCACCTGAAGGTGCAAAATGCACTGCAGGTGAAGGTTAAAGGTTAAGTACAGGTGAATATATAAGGTGCTAAACAGGTGAAAGGAACCTACTACAGCAAATAATTTCCCAGAGCCTCATTCAATTGCCTTCATCCTTCCATACTGATAACTTGGTAACACAAATTATGAGCTGCTTCAAACTTGATGTGCTGGTGTATTTTAGGATATTGGTCCTGATATAATATAATTCCTCTTCACTTGCTATTAAAAAAGATGTTTCTCAGTGGAAGGTTTGAATTAGTTTAGGGAAGTCAATGTACTAATTGGCCATTTTTATGAAACAAATGAATATTTGTATCCATGTATATAGATTATGAACGCAAAATATCATTATCATAAATTTTTAAATGCTAATATTTAACGACGTTAAAATTTTATGCAACACTTTGATCTAATAATTACGTGCACATTGTCGTACAGGGCTGGGGTTATAAAATACAGGGATACATTACTATGATCATGCAGCAATAGTAACACATTTAGGTAATCAATGTTCTTGCTATCATTGTCACCCCTGACTAACACCTCTGAAACACCTTACAAGGCTGCTGACTCACACCTCTGAAACACCTTCCAAGGCTGCTGACTCACACCTCTGAAACACCTTACAAGGCTGCTGACTAACACCTCTGAAACCCCTTACAAGGCTGCTGATTCACACCTCTGAAACACCTTCCAAGGCTGCTGACTCACACCTCTGAAACACCTTACAAGGCTGCTGACTCACACCTCTGAAACACCTTACAAGGCTGCTGACTAACACCTCTGAAACACCTTACAAGGCTGCTGACTCACACCTCTGAAACACTTTCCAAGGCTGCTGACTCACACCTCTGAAACACCTTACAAGGCTGCTGACTAACACCTCTGAAACACCTTACAAGGCTGCTGACTCACACCTCTGAAACACCTTCCAAGGCTGCTGACTCACACCTCTGAAACACCTTACAAGGCTGCTGACTAACACCTCTGAAACACCTTACAAGGCTGCTGATTCACACCTCTGAAACACCTTCCAAGGCTGCTGACTCACACTTCTGAAACACCTTCCAAGGCTGCTGACTCACACCTCTGAAACACCTTCCAAGGCTGCTGACTCACACTTCTGAAACACCTTCCAAGACTGCTGACTCACACCTCTGAAACACCTTACAAGGCTGCTGACTCACACCTCTGAAACACCTTACAAGGCTGCTGACTAACACCTCTGAAACACCTTACAAGGCTGCTGACTCACACCTCTGAAACACTTTCCAAGGCTGCTGACTCACACCTCTGAAACACCTTACAAGGCTGCTGACTAACACCTCTGAAACACCTTACAAGGCTGCTGACTCACACCTCTGAAACACCTTCCAAGGCTGCTGACTCACACTTCTGAAACACCTTCCAAGGCTGCTGACTCACACCTCTGAAACACCTTACAAGGCTGCTGACTCACACCTCTGAAACACCTTACAAAGCTGCTGACTAACACCTCTGAAACACCTTACAAGGCTGCTGACTCACACCTCTGAAACACCTTCCAAGGCTGCTGACTCACACCTCTGAAACACCTTACAAGGCTGCTGACTCACACCTCTGAAACACCTTCCAAGGCTGCTGACTCACACCTCTGAAACACCTTACAAGGCTGCTGACTCACACCTCTGAAACACCTTCCAAGGCTGCTGACTCACACCTCTGAAACACCTTCCAAGGCTGCTGACTCACACTTCTGAAACACCTTCCAAGGCTGCTGACTCACACTTCTGAAACACCTTCCAAGGCTGCTGACTCACACCTCTGAAACACCTTCCAAATCTGCTGACTCACACTTCTGAAACACCTTCCAAGGCTGCTGACTCACACCTCTGAAACACCTTACAAGGCTGCTGACTCACACCTCTGAAACACCTTACAAGGCTGCTGACTAACACCTCTGAAACACCTTACAAGGCTGCTGACTCACACCTCTGAAACACCTTCCAAGGCTGCTGACTCACACCTCTGAAACACCTTACAAGGCTGCTGACTAACACCTCTGAAACACCTTACAAGGCTGCTGACTCACACCTCTGAAACACCTTCCAAGGCTGCTGACTCACACTTCTGAAACACCTTCCAAGGCTGCTGACTCACACCTCTGAAACACCTTACAAGGCTGCTGACTCACACCTCTGAAACACCTTACAAGGCTGCTGACTAACACCTCTGAAACACCTTACAAGGCTGCTGACTCACACTTCTGAAACACCTTCCAAGGCTGCTGACTCACACCTCTGAAACACCTTACAAGGCTGCTGACTCACACCTCTGAAACACCTTCCAAGGCTGCTGACTCACACCTCTGAAACACCTTACAAGGCTGCTGACTCACACCTCTGAAACACCTTCCAAGGCTGCTGACTCACACCTCTGAAACACCTTCCAAGGCTGCTGACTCACACTTCTGAAACACCTTCCAAGGCTGCTGACTCACACCTCTGAAACACCTTCCAAGGCTGCTGACTCACACTTCTGAAACACCTTCCAAGGCTGCTGACTCACACCTCTGAAACACCTTACAAGGCTGCTGACTCACACTTCTGAAACACCTTCCAAGGCTGCGCTGACTCACACCTCTGAAAAACCTTCCAAGGCTGCTGACTTACACCTCTGAAACACCTTACAAGGCTGCTGACTCACACTTCTGAAACACCTTCCAAGGCTGCTGACTAACACCTCTGAAACACCTGCCTCTTGTACCTTCCAGGAGGCTGCCTTGATGCTACCGAAGGACTCTTGATCCCAGGAGATGAAGCTGGATATTTAATAAATGCAGAAATGCACAAGTCTTCAGTGACTTTATAGACAAATTAATTAATCAATAAAGTGAGCGAAACGTAGCTTGACAAGGATCAATACAGAGAAAAATAAAACAGAGTAAAGCTTAATAGTGATTCAGTATTGATATATCTCTTAGTGAAGCACAAGGTGATAAAGTTATAGAGAGTGAAACATTATGTGATAAATATCTACACACTACAAAACACTTGATAAAGATCTTCACAAAAAAGCGATGCATGAATTGATAAAGCTGTACACACCAAAATAAGCGAAACATCGCAGTGAAACATATATTGATAAAGCTGTAGACCGAGCGAAACATTACGTGATAAAGTTTTACACAAAGGGATAAATAACTTCATTAAACAATATATTAAACAAAATATATCTAGATAAAACTCTATACAGAGGGAAACATGACTATATTAATCTCTAGAGGAAGTGATACCTGACTTAAATCTAGTAATAGAGCGACACAACACTTAATAAAGCTCTATACAGTGAGATTATATGACACCATAAATCTTCTTATAAAGCCAAAAATGAATTGAAAAGGTTTTGCAAGGTAAACACGACTTAATAAAGCTCTAAGCATTGTAAAACACGACTTTATAAAGCTCTAAGCATTGTAAAACACGACCTAATAAAGCTCTAAGCATTGTAAAACACGACTTTATAAAGCTCTAAGCATTGTAAAACACGGTTTGATAAAGCTCTAAGCATTGTAAAACACGACTTAATAAAGATCTAAGCATTGTAAAACACGACTTAATAAAGCTCTAAGCATTGTAAAACACGACTTTATAAAGCTCTAAGCATTGTAAAACACGACTTTATAAAGCTCTAATAATTGTAAAACACGGTTTGATAAAGCTCTAAGCATTGTAAAACACGATTTAATAAAGCTCTAAGCATTGTAAAACACGATTTAATAAAGCTCTAAGCATTGTAAAACACGACTTAATAAAGCTCTAAGCATTGTAAAACACGACTTAATAAAGCTCTAAGCATTGTAAAACACGATTTAATAAAGCTCTAAGCATTGTAAAACACGATTTAATAAAGCTCTAAGCATTGTAAAACACGACTTAATAAAGCTCTAAGCATTGTAAAACACGATTTAATAAAGCTCTAAGCATTGTAAAACACGACTTTATAAAGCTCTAAGCATTGTAAAACACGACTTTATAAAGCTCTAAGCATTGTAAAACACGACTTAATAAAGCTCTAAGCATTGTAAAACACGACTTAATAAAGCTCTAAGCATTGTAAAACACGACTTAATAAAGCTCTAAGCATTGTAAAACACGACTTAATAAAGCTCTAAGCATTGTAAAACACGATTTAATAAAGCTCTAAGCATTAGAAAACACGATTTAATAAAGCTCTAAGCATTGTAAAACACGACTTAATAAAGCTCTAAGCATTGTAAAACACGATTTAATAAAGCTCTAAGCATTGTAAAACACGACTTTATAAAGCTCTAAGCACTGTAAAACACGACTTTATAAAGCTCTAAGCATTGTAAAACACGACTTAATAAAGCTCTAAGCATTGTAAAACACGACTTAATAAAGCTCTAAGCATTGTAAAACACGACTTAATAAAGCTCTAAGCATTGTAAAACACGACTTAATAAAGCTCTAAGCATTGTAAAACACGACTTAATAAAGCTCTAAGCATTGTAAAACACGACTTAATAAAGCTCTAAGCATTGTAAAACACGACTTAATAAAGCTCTAAGCATTGTAAACACGACTTAATAAAGCTCTAAGCATTGTAAAACACGACTTAATAAAGCTCTAAGCATTGTAAAACACGACTTAATAAAGCTCTAAGCATTGTAAAACACGACTTAATAAAGCTCTAAGCATTGTAAAACACGACTTAATAAAGCTCTAAGCATTGTAAAACACGGCTTGATAAAGTTTAAAGTGCAACAAAACTTGGCAAGTCTGTGTACAAAGTACAATAGGGAGAAAGGTGAATAACTAAACATGTGAAGTGAACTCATGTAAACAGAAGAAACGGTGACGATGAACAACAGGTGAAGACGTAAGATGAAAAACAGGTGAAGATGTCTGATAAAACATATGTGAAGACGTAAGATGACCAACAGGTGAAGACGTAAGATGAACAACAGGTGAAGACGTAAGATGAACAACAGGTGAAGACGTAAGATGAACAACAGGTGAAGGTGTAAGGTGGCTGAGATTTATAGTGAACTACAAGTAAATGTTTCAGTTGAACCAACATAGGAAGAACATAATAACTATCACATATGGTAGGCTGGATCACGACTGCAATAGTATAATCTCAGACCATAACTTTATTACTACCAGTAGTACTGTCTCCTATTTTATTTATCCTATTTTCTTGCAAAAGATATAAATACTAAAGAAGAGAAAACAGTACTCGTGATTAATGGAGGTATCAGCATTTTCTTATATAAAAAGGAAGATATAATGGTATCATAAGCTGGACCTGGGGACCTTGACAACACCAGCCGTCCACCTCACTCTCAAGCTACGAATCTTCCTGGTTAATGAAGGTTTTACAACCCTTATATACGTCAAGTTGTGACCAGTAGACTGGTTCTTGGCACCAGTAAACCTGTGATATACTTCACAAGTTTTATGGCACCAGTAAACCTGTGATATACTACACAAGTTTTAATGACCCAACTTGTTAGTGGGAATTACCAAGAATTCTCAGTTTACTTGTCCACGCTTTGTTTCTGTCTACATATTTACTGACCATAACTTTTAGGTTCAAACAATACTTGTTTATGTAACATTACAATAGTATAAATGTTTTAATTTTCTCACCATTTTCTTATTAATTTATTATGGTCAGGAATGTGAATATGGCAGTGGTGTGGTAATAGATAATGAGGGAGAGATGATAAAAGAGTTAGTGAGATGAAAGTAAGTGATTGGGATGAATAAAGAGCGAAGGAGATGAGAGGAGTGAGAACTACATAACAGCAGGATGAGAAAGGACAGTAGGATGAGAGTGTTGACGCAGAGTGAAGATGACAGGAGCTTGAGGAAGATGAAAGAAGAGTGAAGAACATGACAGAATAATGAGGGAATAAAAGCAATGTTATATATTATTCGTGAACAACAAAAACATCTACAGTATTTTGAAAGAAAAACAGAGATATATGTCGAGTGTGACTTTGTAAATGGTCCAAGTCGGACCGAAACGTCGTCATAAGCTCCTCTCTTTTATATGTGCGGGTTGTGTGTGTATTGTTCCAGTCACGGTATTGTTCCAGTCACGGTATTGTTCCAGTCACGGTATTGTGCCTTTTTGTTATTTATATCAAACTCATATATTTATAAACCAATTATGGGATGAATATCTTGCCAGAAGTAAATATATATTATAAATCAACCTTAGAAGCGAAAAAAGACTAAAATGTGCAGTTGAGAGTGGAAAGTGAACTACAACTGAGGGTTTATAATGCATTATAGATGAAGGAATAAGATCAACCTCTGGTTAAAATATAAACTTCCCACACTAAGACTTACATTACCTGCGAGAAAACTAGACCAGGAAACACCATAAGAATATTTATTAAAAATAAATAGTAAACATTATAAGTAAACAATAAGAAATTGACAATGACCTATTTGAGGTAGATCTGAGGATGGTGTGAACCACGACGGTGGTTCTGAGGATGGTGTGAACCACGACGGTGGTTCTGAGGATGGTGTGAACCACGACGGTGGTTCTGAGGATGGTGTGAACCACGACGGTGGTTCTGAGGATGGTGTGAACCACGACTGTGGTTCTGAGAATGGTGTGAACCACGACGGTGGTTCTCACAGACTGGACAAGTATCTTCCATGAAAAATTAAATTTACATTATTAAATAAACATTTGAATGAAATTGTGTTGATAACTGAGCCGAGAATTGTGTTGATAACTGAGCCGAGAATTGTGTTGATAACTGAGCCGAGAATTGTGTTGATAACTGAGCCGAGAATTGTGTTGATAACTGAGCCGAGAATTGTGTTGATAACTGAGCCGAGAATTGTGTTGATAACTGAGCCGAGAATTGATAACTGATACCAAGACTGAATTTTATTTGTTAGTATGGGGTAGACTGTACATACAGCTGGTGAAGAGGGTGATGGTACATACAGCTGGTGAAGAGGGTGATGGTACATACAGATGGTGAAGAGGGTGATGGTTCATACAGATGGTGAAGAGGGTGATGGTACATACAGATGGTGAAGAGGGTGATGGTACATACAGATGGTGAAGAGGGTGATGGTTCATAAAGATGGTGAAGAGGGTGATGGTACATACAGATGGTGAAGAGGGTGATGGTTCATACAGTTGGTGAAGAGGGTGATGGTACATACAGATGGTGAAGAGGGTGATGGTTCACACAGATGGTGAAGAGGGTGATGGTTCACACAGATGGTGAAGAGGGTGATGGTACATACAGTTGGTGAAGAGGGTGATGGTACATACAGCTGGTGAAGAGGGTGATGGTACATACAGATGGTGAAGAGGGTGATGGTACATACAGATGGTGAAGAGGGTGATAGTTCATACAGTTGGTGAAGAGGGTGATGGTACATACAGATGGTGAAGAGGGTGATGGTACATACAGTTGGTGAAGAGGGTGATGGTTCATACAGTTGGTGAAGAGGGTGATGGTACATACAGATGGTGAAGAGCGTGATGGTTCACACAGATGGTGAAGAGGGTGATGGTACATACAGTTGGTGAAGAGGGTGATGGTACATACAGCTGGTGAAGAGGGTGATGGTACATACAGATGGTGAAGAGGGTGATGGTACATACAGATGGTGAAGAGGGTGATGGTTCACACAGATGGTGAAGAGGGTGATGGTACATACAGTTGGTGAAGAGGGTGATGGTACATACAGTTGGTGAAGAGGGTGATGGTACATACAGATGGTGAAGAGGGTGATGGTACATACAGATGGTGAAGAGGGTGATGGTACATACAGATGGTGAAGAGGGTGATGGTTCACACAGATGGTGAAGAGGGTGATGGTTCACACAGATGGTGAAGAGGGTGATGGTTCACACAGATGGTGAAGAGGGTGATGGTTCACACAGATGGTGAAGATGCCACTTTTCAGTGACCTTGTTGATCAACTGATGAATCTTAACACTGAGCAAGACGTTGCTTCATCATGATATATACAGAGGAAAATAAAACTTTATAAAGCTCTATAGTGATACACTACTTAATACTGTTCATCACAACTTAATACTGCTCATCACAACTTAATTCTGCTCATCACAACTTAATACTGCTCATCACAACTTAATACTGCTCATCACAACTTAATACTGCTCATCACAACTTAATAAATGTGTACAGAGAACGAAACATGATATGATAAGTTTCTAAACTTAGCAAAACACTGCATTACAAAGCTCTCCACAGAGACAACATTGATAAAGCTCTCCACAGAGACAACATTGATAAAGCTCCACACAGATACAACATTGATATTGCTCCACACAGAGAAAACATTGATAAAGCTCCACACAGAAACAACATTGATAAAGCTCCACACAGAGACAACATTGATAAAGCTATACACAGAGAAAAGGTGAATAATTATATATATATATATATATATATAAAGTGAATTATAGGGAAGTGAATTGAACAACAGGGGAAGTACAGGTGATAGTGAAAGGATAACTAGGGGAGTTTTATAGTGAGTTGAAGCAACACAGGAAGAATATAATAACTATCACTCATGGAAGCTGGACCCAGACTCCTTAAGTATTTCCTCCTATTATATTTTTATATAATTTATTGGAAAAGATATAAATACTAAAAATGGAAAAGTAAACGTTATCAATGCAGGTATCAGCATTTTCTTACATAAAAAAAGGAACATTTATTCAGTTCTTGAGTTCGACCTAATGATGGTAACGTCACCAGCTGCCGACCTCACTGTCAGGCTATGAATGTTCCTGGTTAATGAAGGTTTAAAGACCCATATATACCTTCATGTAAGGTGGTGGAGGGAAGGCTGCTTCATGGCACCATTAAACGTGTGACATAATAACCAGGTATCAGTGATTCATCATGATAGTAAGAGTCACAACAATGTTTTTATTGGCTAACTTTAACATGCTTTACATCGGCCTACATCATTTTTCTCTATAATTTTTACTTTCAAACAATGTTTGTTGAAGGTAACATTACATTAACATATTTGTTTCTACTTGACTTCACCATTTTTATATTAACGTATTATAGTGCAAAAGTCTCAGACATCTGCTGGTGTCTTAAGCAACATTATTTGTGAATAATAAAGAGAAATGTTGAAATTGCAAACGATGCAAACATCTGCAACATTTTGCACAAAATAAGGAAGTGTTAATTAACTCATATTTTCTTATCTTAATATTTCAATAATTTACTATCCTTATCTACTACTTCTAAAGTTTTCTTTTAAACTACAGTGGTTGTTTTCCCGCAAGTTAAGGTGACACACTGAAGGAAACACATTCATCATCACTCATTCAATAGCTGTCTTGCCAGAAATGCATAGATATTTTGATTAATACGAACTTTGTAACGCAAAGGTATGCCACAGGTGAAGGTGTAATTTTAGTGAAGGTGAACAACAGGTGAAGGTGTAATATTGGTGAAGGTGAACACCAGGTGAAGGAACTAGATATATTTCGGTCACTGAAAGACCTGAGAGAGGTATTCCTGTATTGCACAACCCCAGCCTCCTCTACCTCAGTGCATCCAAAAAAAAATAAATTTTGAGTTTGGTCAAAATAATGAAATGCATGAAAATATTAATACGTATATGAATGAATTTTTGTACATATGTATACTCTTACATGTATACAGTACATGTATTTGGGTTCATATATAAGCATTTATAAACATTATATCTCAGTCGACAGCAGGATTCGAACCTCCACACTATGCATCAATATACATAGAACCTTATTCAAATTGCTACGTAATTTGATGCACATTGTCCAGGTTCGAATCCTGCTGTGGACTGAGAGATAATGTTTGTAAATAATTTCTCCTGTTTGCTAATTGTTAAGTATACTAATTTATGTAATATCTTGCGTAATTTGTTTTGTATGTATGCGTATGTAGATCTATATTAAAACAGATGTATGTGTGTATAAGTAAGTTTGTATACGCATGTGTTGAAATATTAAAAATTAGTGTAATAAATTAGTGTTTTTCTTACACAATAAAAATATTCAGGCGTTTCACTTGTGTGTAATACTTAACTATCTGTATTATGTATCACTGATGTTATGATACGTGTTACAAAATGTGTCTCGCTAAGTATACTATAAAAGCGAGAGGAGAAGTTTCTCTATTGTAACAATGAGTTGGATTATTGACAACTCTGACTATCTTTAGGATGGAAATTTTTTTTACTATGTTCCTCGTAAATTATTATAGCCAGGAGATAATGAGCTGACAAAATTAGTAACTTAATATCTTCAATGTTAAATTGTTTTAAAGAAATAACAAATTTTCTGTTTTGTTGAAGATGTAACAATGTTCTTCAGAATAACAATGGAACATTTACAAGTGACTTTTCCATAGTCACGAGACGTAATTAACCTTATTTACATATATATTTTCTATAGATACCATATATGTACAAGACTGGATTCAAGTGCGATAAATTAAGTGAGAAATTAACCAGTTTTTCGAGACATAACAAATGAATGAGAGACAAGCGCGCAGCTGAGACCTTTAATAGGATCCTAACATGAGTACTGACGCTCCCGTCTTACTGATTATAAATCTGAATCCATTCAAATCAAGACTACTGTAACACTATTAGATCCGAATAAATGGCAAAGAAATTCGCAAAATTATAAGGACAGATAATAGTACAAAGCACAATAGCATAATTTTAGTTATTAATAATGATATCGGCAATATAGTATTAAGTGAATAAGAAATAATATACATTAATCTCAAATATTCCTTGGGTCTCCTGGGTATATGTATTCTGTATATTTTGTGCATATGTATGTGTCTTGTATGAGTGTGCATATGTATTAAGGCTAATATTAATGCATACATGTATTTTCTACGTTTGCGTAAACAATCATCCAAACAGCCACCACCACCACAACTACCACTATCACCACAATCATCACCACCACCACAACTACCACTATGACCATAACCACCACCACAACTACCACTATGACCACAACCACCACCACAACTACTAACACTATCACCACCACCACCACCACAACTACTAACACTATCACCACAACCACCACCACAACTACCACTATCACCACAACCACCACCACACTACCACTATGACTACAACCACCACCACTACTAAGGCTATCACCACACCACCACCACAGCTGCCACTTGATACACCACCACCACAGCTACTAAGCTATCACCCACCACCACCACAACTGCCACTATCACCACACCACCACCACACTACTAAGCTATCACCACAGCACCACCACGCTACTAAGCTATCACCACCACCACCACAGCTGCCACTATCACCACACCACCACCACACTACCACTTGACACACCACCACCCAGACTACTAAACTATCACCTACACCACCACCACACTCCACTATGACCACAACCACCACCACAACTCCTCTGCCACTCCCAATCTAACCTCTGTATTTGACCCCATCTTAACATTATGTGACCCATCTAATTATGTGACCTCCATCATAAAATTTTGCTGAGAATAAGAATTTTTTTAGAGTGAGATAAATAGGTTAAGAATACCTAGGAAATGAATGGATTTGACAGTTAAAAACAGAATAGGGAAGTTAGTAGATGGGGAGTTGGAGGTATTGGGAAGATAGTGGGAATATTTTGAGGAACTGTTAAATGTTGATAAAAGGGAGGCAGTAATTTCATGCATTGGCCACCACAACTACTAAAACTATCACCACAACCACCACCACAACTACCACTATCACCACAACCACCACCACAACTACCACTATCACCACAACCACCACCACAACTACCACTATCACCACAACCACCACCACAACTACTAAAACTATCACCACAACCACCACCACAACTACCACTATCACCACAGCCACCACCACACTACTAAACTATCACCACACCACCACACAGCTACCACTATCACCACACCACCACCACACTACCACTATCAACAGCCACCACCAAAACTACCACTATCACCACAACCACCACCACCATGACAACTACCACTATGACCACAACCACCACCACCACTACTAACACTATCACCACAACCAACACCAACACAACTACCACTATCACCACAGCCAACACCAAAACTACCACTATCACCACAACCACAACAACTACCACTATGACCACAACCACCACCACCACCACAACTACCAATATCACAACCACCACCAGAACTACCACTATCACCACCACCACAACTACTACTATCACAACCACCACCACCACAATAACTACTATTATCACCACAACTACCACTATCACCACCACCACAACCACCACCACAACTACCACTATCACCACCACCACCACCACAACAACTACTATTATCACCACAACCACCACAACAACTACTATTATAACCACAACCACCATCACAACTACCACTATCACCACCACCACCACAACTCCACTATCACCACCACCACCACACTCCACTATCACCACCACCACCACAGCTACCACTATCACCACACCACCACCATAACTGCCACTATCATCACTCCATCCACTACCATATCACCACCAGCTGCCACTATCCCACCACCACCACACTACCACTATCACCACCACCACCACAACTACCACTATCACCACCACCACCACACTCCACTATCACCACCACCACTACTAACCACCACTACCACACTCCACTATCACCACCACCACAACTACCACTATCACCACCACCACCACAACTACCACTATCACCACCACCACAACTACCACTATCACCACCACCACCACACTACCACTATCACCACCACCCCACAACTACCACTATCACCACCACCACCCAACTCACTATCACCACCACCACCACACTACCACTATCACCACCACCACCACACTACCACTATCACCACCACCACCACAGCTACCACTATCACCACCACCACCACAAGCTACCACTATACCACCACCACCACAACTACCACTATCACCACCACCACCACACTACCACTATCACCACCACCTACACACTCCACCCACCCAACTGCTACTATCTTACCACCACCATCACATCCACTATCCACCACCACATATACCACATCACCACCACCACACTACCACTATCACCACCACCACCCAACTACCACTATCACCCCACCACCACACTACCCACCCCACTACCTATCACAGCCACCACCACACAACTGCTATATACCACCGCCAGCTCCCACCACAGCTACTATCACCACCACCACCACAACTACCACTATCACCACCACCACAACTCCACTATCACCACACCTCACCACCAACCAACTACCACCACCACTCTATCACACCACCACCACACACTACATTATACCACACACCATCACACTCACTATCACCACCACCACACACTCCACTATCACCACCACCACCACGCTGCCACTATCACACCACCACACACTACCACCACCCACTACTACTATCACACCACCACCACACAGCTACACTATCACACCACCACCAGCTACCACTATCACACCACCACCACAGCTCCACTATCACACCACCACCACAAACTGCCACTATCCCACCACCACCACAACTACGCACCACTACTCTTCACCACCACCACAACACCCACACCACCTATGTTAATACATAACATCAGCTGTATGACTCTATCCATACCACACGCAGCTACCAGCTATCACCACCACCACCACAGCAGCTTCACTCATCACCAGCAACATACATGTACCCACACTCCTATATACACTGACCACCACAGTATCCGATACTCATGCACCGACCATACAATACCACTATCACCCACCACCACACTACCACTTCCCACCACCACCCTAACTTGCACTCACCACCTATCACTGCCACACCTACACACGTATTGCACCACCTATCACATCTGTACCCCCCACCATACTAACTATCGCCACACCACCATATTATTATAGTAAAATCCAGTGTGTGGATGATACTAATATAATCAGTCCTACAGTGATCACTATCAGTTTGGAAATGTTCTGTATAACATTGAAGAGAGAGAACATTAACATGTTAATTGTTCTACAAACCTTCACTTAATAATAACTGACCAGGGTTTCAAGTGTGATGCCGATCTAGTGAAGCGTTGTGAAGATATTAACAATAACCTTGTGTTACCCTACCCCCAATAACAGTTGTCCCCACCCCTTTAACTGTGTCCCTCACCTATCAGGCAGTTTGTCCCCACTATCACAGTTGTGTCCCCACACCTATCACAGTTGTGTCCCCCACACCTATCACAGTTGTGTCCCCACACCTATCACAGTTGTGTCTCCCACACCCCCTATCAAAGTTGTGTCCCCTCACCCCCTCTCACAGCAGTGTCCCTCACCCCTATATCAGTTGTGTCCCCCCATCCCATAACACAGTTGAGTCCCCCACCCCTTATCACTGTTTTGTCCCCCACCCCCTATCCCAGTTGTCTCCCCCACCCCTCTATCACAGTTGTGTCCCCACACTCCCATCACAGATGTCCCCACCTCCCTATCACAGTGTGTCCTCTACCCACTATCACAGTTGTCCCCACCCCTATCACGTGTGTCCCCCTTCTCCCACCCACTATCACAGTTGTCCCCACCCCACTATCACAGTTGTCCACCACCCTCTATCACAGTTGTCCCCACCCACTATCACAGTTGTCATCCACTCCTCTATGACAGTTGTCTCACCTCGTTCACCCACTCACAGTTGTCCCCCACCCACTATCACAGTTGTCCCCACCCACTATCACAGTTGTCCCCCACCCACTATCACAGTTGTCCCCACCCACTATCACAGTTGTCCCCCACCCACTATCACAGTTGTCCCCACCCACTATCACAGTTGTCACCCACCCTCTATCACAGTTGTCCCCCACCCACTATCACAGTTGTCATCCACCCTCTATGACAGTTGTCCCCCACCCACTCACAGTTGTCCCCACCCACTATCACAGTTGTCCCCCACCCACTATCACAGTTGTCCCCACCCACTATCACAGTTGTCCCCACCCACTATCACAGTTGTCCCCCACCCACTATCACAGTTGTCCCCCACCCACTATCATAGTTGTCCCCCACCCACTATCACAGTTGTCCCCCACCCACTATCACAGTTGTCCCCCACCCTCTATCAAAGTTGGTCCACATCTCTACGACCATTTCTACATTTTACAAGATTTTTTTATTCTTAACTCTCTAATTTTATACTGTTCAAAAGTGTTGGGTAGAGTATGAATTCGTTGGTGAGGCGAATCATACTTCTCAGAACTCTGTGTAACTCTGTTCACAGAGAATAGACTAGACAGTGATTATTCGACTTTGTTCTGGGTTGTGTGTCACCTTGACACTCTTTGATAACTCAGGTCTCAAGCTCTAGCTCTAGACCTACTTCGATAAGGCATCTGTGCACCGCCACAGTTTGGGATTGTTTATGCTGAACCTAGTTTCAGTAGAAAGGGAGTTTTGGGACTGTTTTAGAGGATCTACTGATGGTCCCCAGTTAGGGTCGTTTTTCTATCTCCTTGTTCCTGACGCTGTGTTGCTGTTGCCTGTTATAGTGCTGTTCTGCGAAGTGGTCATTTTACTGTACAACCAAGCTGTTCAGATTGTCAGTTTAGTACAGCTAGCTTATGAGAAGTTGTTCTGTCGTACACTGGTTGAGTCGAGTCATAGTTACCAGGAGCACACTCGTACACACATTTATTATTTGTATATATTATTGTTATCACTGACATTGTACCTGATGGTACTTCTCAGTCATTTATATATATGTGCCCTCAGCACAGACTTATTGTATATGAGAGCAGTGTAGGAGCTACCCTCCTAATTATCCTAATTGATATATTAATATCTTTATTTGATTTACTACTTTACTGCCCTAGATTTTCCCACTTTGATAATAAACCTTTTGAATATATTTACTTTGGTTAGTACCCTATCAGTTGTAATCCCCTTTAATCTATATAATGTGTCGGATAACTGGACCAGGATACTGACTTTGTTGCAAAAGCCCAGTAACAGGCTGGATGCTAGAAGGGCTTTCCTTTCTAGTGTTCACTGGAGATATCTATTGTTAATAGATATCGTGTCATTTTGTAACAAAAAGTGTCTGTTTAATGAGCAGATCTCAAATACTGATATTATAAAGGACATTTAAACACGTTAAGGTCAGTCCTTATTTTTGCTCTTCGTGCCTTTTTCACAATGTAGGAGGCTGACGCTGCCTTAATGAGGCCGCCCCCCCTCCAACCCCGTTAAGATCCACTGCCTATCTGATAGATGGACGGCTCACTAAATATAAAGACGCTATGGGAACGAGTATTCATTTTTTTTTCAGTTTTCTCTTAGCAGTTGTGTTAGTTTTAAAATTCTGCAGTATCGTTAATAACAATTTATTGTGTACTTTTTATGATAGCTGAATTTGATTAAAATTCAAAGGATTCCAAGTTTTAAAAATATATAAATTTCATTGACAAATTAGCCGCACACTAACCAAAGTGAAGGGATTCTGTCCTGGTCATAAAATACATCAGACAGTAAATAATGAAACAGTTCAAGAGAAGTAAACACATTTTGATCGTCATTATTAAACGGGAATCAAAATTTCACACAATTTTATGTTTGAATTTCACCCCACTATTGTTGATTTTTGAGGAAATTTTTGAAAGTCTGAAGCTACACGACCGAGGATTTATGAGGTACCTGGAGTATACCTGTAGAGGGTTTCGAGGGTCAGCGCCCCCGCGGCCCGGTCTGTGACCAGGCCTCATGCTGTATCAGGACCTGATCAACCAGGCTATTACCAGGACACTGGTAACTGACTTGATAACTAGTGTCATAGAACACCTGTACATGCCAATCACACCTAGAATCTTGTCCTAGTTACCGTAAATAAGTGTTCGAAATTTGAATCCGATAGTTTGAGTTGTTCTGGACAACAGGTGAAGGTTTTGGTGATCAACAGGTGAAGGTTTAGGTGATCAACAGGTAAAGGTTTAGGTGATCAACAGGTGAAGGTTTTGGTGATCAACAGGTGAAGGTTTAGGTGATCAACAGGTGAAGGTTTAGGTGATCAACAGGTGAAGGTTTAGGTGATCAACAGGTGAAGGTTTAGGTGATCAACAGGTGAAGGTTTAGGTGATCATCAGGTGAAGGTTTAGGTCATCAACCGGTGAAGATTTAAGATGATCAACAGGTGAAGGTTTAAGTTTAATTCACCTTAAGTATTTGATCCCAATTTATTTCTACAATATTTCTTGCAAAAGATCTAAATACTGAAGATGCAACAAACAGTAAATGTTATCAATGCAGGTATCAACATTTTCTTACATAAAAAAAGGAAACCCTAGAAAAATAATGAGCTCGACCTGATGCTGGTGAAGACACCAGCTGCTGACCTCACTGTGAAGCTATGAGTCTTCCTGGTTAATAAAGGTTTTAAAACCCATATATACCTTCATGTCAGGTGGTGTCCTGAAGGCTGGTTCATAATACTATTAAACCCTTGATATACTACCCAGGTATCAGTGATTAATAATGATAGTAATATTTATACCAGTGCAATATTTCTACTTATCATCTGCAACTGAACCAGTTGCAGATGATAAGTAGAAATATTGCACTGGTAAACAATGCAAACATCTGCAATATTTTGCATGAAAGGAGAAAGTATTAATAAACTAATATTTTCCTGACAATATATCAATAATTTATTATATTCACTTCTACGACATCAAAAGTTGCATCATAAAATACATCAGCCAGTAAATAATGAAGCAGTTCAGAAGACCTAAACAAACATTTTGATGTCAAGATTAAACTGGAAACTAAGCTTTTGTATGCGTGTATAAGTAAGCTGCTTCTTTGTAAGTGTGTATAAGTAAGCTTCTTCTTTGTGTGTGTAAGTAAGCTTCTTCTTTGTATGTGTGTATAAGTAAGCTTCTTCTTTGTATGTGTGTATAGGTAAGCTTCTTTGTATGTGTGTATAAGTAAGCTGCTTCTTTGTATGTGTGTATAAGTAAGCTTCATCATTGTATGTGTGTATAAGTAAGTTTCTTCTTTGTAAGTGTGAATAAGTAAGTATCTTCTTTGTGTGTGTGTATAAGTAAGCTGCTTCTTTTCTTTGTATGTGTGTATAAGTAAGCTGCTTCTTTGTATGTGTGTATAAGTAAGCTTCTTTGTATGTGTGTATAAGTAAGTTTCTTCTTTGTAAGTGTGTATAAGTAAGCATCTTCTTTGTGTGTGTGTATAAGTAAGCTGCTTCTTTGTATGTGTGTATAAGTAAGCTTCTTCTTTGTATGTGTGTATAAGTAAGCTTCTTCTTTGTATGTGTGTATAAGTAAGCTGCTTCTTTGTATGTGTGTATAAGTAAGCTGCTTCTTTGTATGTGTGTATAAGTAAGCTTCTTCTTTGTATGTGTGTATAAGTAAGCTGCTTCTTTGTATGTGTGTATAAGTAAGCTGCTTCTTTGTATGTGTGTATAAGTAAGCTGCTTCTTTGTATGTGTGTATAAGTAAGCTTCTTCTTTGTATGTGTGTATAAGTAAGCTGCTTCTTTTTATGTGTGTATAAGTAAGCTGCTTCTTTGTATGTGTGTTTAAGTAAGCTGCTTCTTTGTATGTGTGTATAAGTAAGCTTCTTCTTTGTATGTGTGTATAAGTAAGCTTTTTCTTTGTATGTGTGTATAAGTAAGCTTCTTCTTTGTATGTGTGTATAAGTAAGCTTCTTCTTTGTATGTGTGTATAAGTAAGCTTCTTCTTTGTATGTGTGTATAAATAAGCTTCTTCTTTGTATGTGTGTATAAATAAGCTTCTTCTTTGTATGTGTGTATAATAAGCTTTTCTTTGTATGTGTGTATAAGTAGCTTCTTCTTTGTATGTGTGTATAAGTAAGCTTCTTCTTTGTATGTGTGTATAAGTAAGCTTCTTCTTTGTATGTGTGTATAAGTAAGCTTCTTCTTTGTATGTGTGTATAAGTAAGCTTCTTCTTTGTATGTGTGTATAAGTAAGCTTCTTCTTTGTATGTGTGTATAAGTAAGCTTCTTTGTATGTGTGTATAAGTAAGCTTCTTCTTTGTATGTGTGTATAAGTAAGCTTCTTCTTTGTATGTGTGTATAAATAAGCTTCTTCTTTGTATGTGTGTATAAGTAAGCTTCTTCTTTGTATGTGTGTATAAGTAAGCTTCTTCTTTGTATGTGTGTATAAGTAAGCTTCTTCTTTGTATGTGTGTATAAGTAAGCTTCTTCTTTGTATGTGTGTATAAGTAAGCTGCTTCTTTGTATGTGTGTATAAGTAAGCTGCTTCTTTGTAATAAGTGGATAATTCTCCGATCCCTCAAATATCCCTTCGGTGAAATGACCGTGAAAAATATATGTATATATATGTGTATACACACACACACACACACACACACACACACACACACACACACACAATAATATATATATATATATATATATATATATATATATATATATATATATATATATATATATATATATATGTCGTGCCGATTAGGTAAAACTCAAGGACTCATCTAAAATTAAGTCCTTTCAAAAAATTTCTCTTATACGTTTAAAGATATATTTTTTAATTTATGTTAATGTAAAAAATATATATACATATATAATGCAACCACGAACAAGAGGTATTTCAGCAATAATAAACTACGGCTTGCTGGGAGATCGAACCCGTGTTGTTTTAGCCCTCTTCGTGGGAAGCAAGCCAAAATTCACGACGCTCTAAAGCACTGAACCAAACAATCCTACAAACGTCATGAGCGTAGTGAACTACGCCTAATTCATGGTGTGGTGTGGCAGTTCCAGATTTTACAATATTAGATCAGAATTTGACAAAAAAATATAAGAAAATAACATGTGGCACACGAGAGGAAAAGTTTGAGATAGAGAGAGAAATAGTATTCATTTTCCCATCATATAACACCTCCATGTTCCCAAATTCTACATAGAACTGATGAAGGACTCAGCAAAGGTGTAAATTACACAGATAGAAAATGGGAGTAGGAGAATTTTAAGTTTGTATTTTTAAATCAGAGAGTTTGCTACAATGGTGCCATGTGGCCTGGTCGCTAAAGCTCTCGCTTCACACCCGTTGTCTATGTTCACCCATCATTAAAATGGGTACCTGGGTGTTAGTGGACTGGTGTTTGTCGCATCCTGGGACACTGACCTAATTTGCGGGAAATGCTCAGCATAACAAGGGACTTTCTATATAGTAGTATGTCACTGATGTCAGCTATGGTGTGTATACCTTGACATGCCTTCACAATAAACAATAATCTTGTTAAAGTAAAGAATCACTGCAAGACTGATCCACACACACAGGTCTTCCTCACAACCTTTCATACTTAGACATACGTACATTTTTTTCAACGAACCGGCCATATCCCAGGCTGGGTATACCTGGAGTATTCCTGGAGAGGGTTTCGGGGGTCAACGTCCCCTCAGCCCGGTCTGAGACCAGGCTTCATGGTGCAGCAGGGTCTGATCAACCAGGCTGTTACTGCTGGCCGAACGTAAACCGATATACGAACCACAGCCTGGCTGATCAGGTACAAACTTTAGGTGCCTGTCCAGCTCCTTCTTGAAGACAGCCAGGGTGACATGAAAACAAAAACGACAGTTTTTCTTTTTAAATTTAGTTATTTATACAGGAGACGGGGTTACTAGTCCCTTGCTCCCGGCATTTTAGTCGCCTTTTATGACATGCATTGTTTATGAAGGAAGAGGTTTAAGAGGAAATAAATAAGAACTATTAAGGGAATAGAAGGAAACCCAGATATGTGTGTAAATATATATGCTTGTACATGCCAGTGTAGTGTCATCTAAATGTAAGTAGAAGTAGCAAGATATACCTGTTATCCCAAGTGTTTATTAGACAGAAAAAAGACACCAGCAATCCTACTACCATGTAAAACAATAATAATAATAATAATAATATCTTTATTTACTACAAGTACATGTACAAGGTATACAGACCATAGCTGACATCAGTGACATACTACTATATAGAAAACCGTTTGTTATGCAGAGCATTTCGGGCAAATTAGGTCAGTTTTGTCCCAGGATGAGACCCACATTCTACTTATACCCACTTACCCATTTTACTCATGGGAAAAAGACAACCGGTGTACTGAAACACTTCCAATGTTCTCACCCTCGCCGGGAGTCGAACCCGGACATTCAATGTGTGAAGCGATAGCTCTAGCAAACAGGCCACGAGACACCGTACAGGTTTCCGTTTCACACTCACTTGGCAGGACGGTTAAACCTCCCTGGGTGGTTGCTGTCTACCATCCTACTACCACAGGAAGGTAGTACCTCCCTGGGTGGTTGCTGTCTACCAACCTACTACCACAGGAAGGTAGTACCTCCCTGGGTGGTTGCTGTCTACCAACCTACTACCACAGGAAGGTAGTTCCTCCCTGGGTGGTTGCTGTCTACCAACCTACTACCACAGGATGGTAGTTCCTCCCTGGGTGGTTGTTGTCTACCAACCTACTACCACAGAACGGTAGTACCTCCCTGGGTGGTTGCTGTCTACCAACCTACTACCACAGGATGGTAGTTCCTCCCTGGGTGGTTGCTGTCTACCAACCTACTACCACAGAACGGTAGTACCTCCCTGGGTGGTTGCTGTCTACCAACCTACTACCACACGATGGTAGTTCCTCCCTGGGTGGTTGCTGTCTACCAACCTACTACCACAGGATGGTAGTTCCTCCCTGGGTGGTTGTTGTCTACCAACCTACTACCACAGAACGGTAGTACCTCCCTGGGTGGTTGCTGTCTACCAACCTACTACCACTGGACGGTAGTACCTTCCTGGGTGGTTGCTGTCTACCAACCTACTACCACAGAACGGTAGTACCTCCCTGGGTGGTTGCTGTCTACCAACCTACTACCACAGGATGGTAGTTCCTCCCTGGGTGGTTGTTGTCTACCAACCTACTACCACAGGACGGTAGTACCTCCCTGGGTGGTTGCTGTCTACCAACCTACTACCACAGGATGGTAGTTCCTCCCTGGGTGGTTGTTGTCTACCAACCTACTACCACAGGACGGTAGTACCTCCCTGGGTGGTTGCTGTCTACCAACCTACTACCACAGAACGGTAGTACCTCCCTGGGTGGTTGCTATCTACCAACCTACTACCACTGGACGGTAGTACCTTCCTGGGTGGTTGCTGTCTACCAACCTACTACCACAGGACGGTAATACCTCCATGGGTGGTTGCTGTCTACCAACCTACTACCACAGAACGGTAGTACCTCCCTGGATGGTTGCTGTATACCAACCTACTACCACAGGACGGTAGTACCTCCCTGGGTGGTTGCTGTCTATCAATCTACCACAGGACGGTAGTACCTCCCTGGGTGGTTGCTGTCTACCAACCTACTACCACAGGACGATAGTACCTCCCTGGGTGGTTGTTGCCTACCAACCTACTACCACAGGATGGTAGTACCTCCCTGGGTGGTCGCTGTCTACCATCCTATTACCATAGGACGGTAGTACCTCCCTGGGTGGTGGCTGTCTACCAACCTACTACCACAGGACGGTAGTACCTCCCTGGGTGGTTGCTGTCTATCAATCTACCACAGGACGGTAGTACCTCCCTGGGTGGTTGCTGTCTACCAACCTACTACCACAGGACGATAGTACCTCCCTGGGTGGTTGTTGCCTACCAACCTACTACCACAGGATGGTAGTACCTCCCTGGGTGGTCGCTGTCTACCATCCTATTACCATAGGACGGTAGTACCTCCCTGGGTGGTGGCTGTCTACCAACCTACTACCACAGGACGGTAGTACCTCCCTGGGTGGTTGCCGTCTACCAACCTACTACCACAGGACGGTAGTACCTCCCTTGTGGAGGATGGGACTTCAACGATAACGTGGACTGTATGTACTTAACTTCTTGATGAATCCAAGATGTTGCAGCCGCCTCCAACACCTTCTCAGGGGATCCATCTATGGCATCAATCTCCACAGGGCTGTAAGATAAACATCAAGGGATTATAATATATTGCCCCAAAGGAGCATATGTCCATATTTCAGTCTTAGATGGACTGAAAGGCGTTTTACTCACTGTTTTGGACTAAAAAGTCCACGCATAACCGCCGTCGTGGGTAACAATTTGAATGTTCTTGAATACAAGAACTGCGCAGTTCCCTGTTTAACCAGAACATCAAATTCTTACCTTGCTCGTGTAACTTTGAGCGATGGTGTTGGCTCCACCATATACGGCGGAAATGCTGTCTTGATTGTAGAATGCTGCTGAAGAATCACCGTCTTGTTTCGATGGAGTTCACTTGCGATTGTTTCTACTTTTCTCCTTTTTGCAGTCTGAAGCTGCGCACACTTCTGAATATACTGCAATGTTGATGTTATACACTAAACGCGCTGGAACAGAGTTCTTATCTCATTTCCCGACGTTAGTGGAGATTAAATGATATAACGGACGCGACGAGTAATGTTTATGTTGATTTACGTCGCCTCGCGCCGCATGACCTAGAGTCGTTTGACCCGTTCTTGCGGTGGCCAAATTCAATCTGCCCGCTCGTGCTGCTTTTTGCAGTCTCGTGTAACCATGTGCTGCCACGAGGTGCCTCGTGGAGCTGTGGTCAGCACAATTCTTGACACACTGTTGACAGTACATCTGGCATGAATTAAATTGTTTTTGCAGCCAGACGCGCCTCCTCTGGCCCTTTCCTAAGGGTGGAAAGGGTGAGGGCCCTTACCAAGGGTAGTAAGGGCGCATACCCCCCTCCTTTGGAGAATTTTCTCCACATCCCTGGGCGGTTGCTGTCTACCAGCCTACTACCACAGGACGGTAGTACCTCATTGGGTGGTTGCTGTCTAACAACCTACTACTATCACAGAACGGTAGTACCTCCTTGGGTGGTTGCTGTCTACCAGCCTACTACCACAGAACGGTAATACCTCCGTGGGTGGTTGCTGTCTACCAACCTACTACCAGAGTACGGTAGTACCTCCCTGGGTGGTTGCTGTCTACCATCCTACTACCACAGTACGGTTATACCTCCCTGGGTGGTTTATGTCTACCATCCTACTACCACAGGACGGTAGTACCTCCCTGGGTGGTTGCTGTATACCAACCTACTACCACAGGACGGTAGTACCTCCCTGGGTGGTTGCTGTCTACCAACCTACTACCACAGGACGATAGTACCTCCCTGGGTGGTTGTTTCCTACCAACCTACTACCACAGGATGGTAGTACCTCCCTGGGTGGTCGCTGTCTACCATCCTATTACCATAGGACGGTAGTACCTCCCTGGGTGGTTGCTGTCTATCAATCTACCACAGGACGATAGTACCTCCCTGGGTGGTTGTTGCCTACCAACCTACTACCACAGGATGGTAGTACCTCCCTGGGTGGTCGCTGTCTACCATCCTATTACCATAGGACGGTAATACCTCCCTGGGTGGTGGCTGTCTACCAACCTACTACCACAGGACGGTAGTAACTCCCTGGGCGGTTGCTGTCTACCATCCTACTTCCACAGTATGGTAGTACCTCCCTGGGTGGTTGCTGTCTACCAACCTACTACCACAGGACGGTAGTACCTCCCTGGGCGGTTGCTGTCTACCAGCCTACTACCACAGGACGGTAGTACCTCATTGGGTGGTTGCTGTCTACCAACCTACTATCACAGAACGGTAGTACCTCCTTGGGTGGTTGCTGTCTACCAACCTACTACCACAGAACGGTAATACCTCCGTGGGTGGTTGCTGTCTACCAACCTACTACCAGAGTACGGTAGTACCTCCCTGGGTGGTTGCTGTCTACCAACCTACTACCACAGGACGGTAGTGCCTCCCTGGGTGGTTGCTGTCTACCAACCTACTACCACAGGACTGTAGTACCTCCCTGGGTGGTTGCTGTCTACCAACGTACTACCACAGGACGGTAGTACCTCCCTGGGTGGTTGTTGTCTACCCAAACCCACTACCCCAGGACGTAGTCCTCCCGGGTGGTTGCTGTCTACCAACCTACTACCACAGGACAGTACTACCTCCCTGGATGGTTGCTGTCTACCAACCTACTACCACAGGACGGTAGTACCTCCCTGGGTGGTTGCTGTCTACCAACCTACTAACTAGGATATACATACATATTTTTGGTAATTTAATCAAATGTTAAAAACATTACACTTGTCATTAAGAGTTTTATATGTTGGTTTTATG
>WNWK01005933.1:0-63774 GCA_009830355.1 Cherax destructor
GCCATGGTACCGAATCGGTCTGCTGCTTCACTGCCACAAATACACCTGTGTTCGGCGAGAATAGGGGCGGCAAGTCGAAGGGCAACACCAATGCGGATGGTCTGTGGGTCGAGGCGTGGGCCAAGGCTGGAGTTGGGAACAGCCAAAAGAAAGTCTCCTGCATGAGGGGCTCTCACTGCAAGGAGGCGGGCTCTATCCTTCCCTGACACACTCTGAAACATTGCTGAGGCTATATTCTCTACTATTGGGCCATCCCAGTGCGACTGTTTGTAGTTGGGGGGAGCAGGCCTGGTTTCAGAGCCTGTTAGATTATCCAAGATCCTGGCTCCATCAATAAACTTTTGGTCATGGATTCCAATCGTTTCCCTAAGATGTTCAGGGAGAATTGCTGCTACAAGCCCTCTGGATGCAATGCATGAAGACAGGAAAGCAGGTAGAGCAATCTGAGATGACTTGCGGACACCAATGCCTCCTAGTCTGACTGGGAGTGTAGCTTGGTCCCACTGCCCATCTTCTAGAGTAAGGTTAAGTACTTTAGTAAAGATCTGCCTCAGGATACTGTCATATATATATATATATATATATATATAATATATATATATATATATATATATATATATATATATATATATATATACATACTCTTGACATCTCAAATTATTTGTTTACATTCATATCTTCATTATTCAAATTCAGAATTGCAATTATGAAAAATTATGTAGACACGTAAACCTTGATAAGCACTGTATACCCATCCTGTGGGCGGTGACCCAGTACCCATCCTGTGGGCGGTGACCCAGTACCCATCCTGGGCGTGACCATACCCATCCTGTGGGCGGTGACCAGTACCCATCCTGTGGGCGGTCACCAGTACCCATCCTGTGGGCGGTGACCCAGTACCCATCATGTGGGCGGTGACCCAGTACCCATCATGTGGGCGGTGACCCAGTACCCATCATGTGGGCGGTCACCCAGTACCCATCCTGTGGGCGGTCACCCAGTACCCATCCTGTGGGCGGTACCAGTACCCATCCTGTGGACGGTCAGTACCCATCCTGTGGGTACAGTACCATCCTGTGGGCGGTACCCAGTACCCATCCTGTGGGCGGTCACCCAGTACCCATCCTGTGTTCGGTCACCCAGTACCCATCCTGTGGGCGGTCACCCAGTACCCATCCTGTGTTCGGTCACCCAGTACCCATCCTGTGGGCGGTCACGCCAGTACCCATCCATGTGGGCGGTCACCCAGTACCCATCCTGTGGGCGGTCACCCAGTACCCATCCTGTGGGCGGTCACCCAGTACCCATCCTGTGGGTGGTCACCCAGTACCAATCCTGTGGGCGGTGACCCAGTACCCATCCTGTGGGCGGTCACCCAGTACCCATCCTGTGGGCGGTCACCCAGTACCCATCTTGTGGGCGGTCACCCAGTACCAATCCTGTGGGAAGTCACCCAGTACCCATCCTGTGGGTGGTCACCCAGTACCCATCCTGTGGGCGGTCACCCAGTACCCATCCTGTGGGCGGTCACCCAGTACCCATCCTGTGGGCGGTCACCCAGTACCCATCTTGTGGGCGGTCACCCAGTACCCATCCTGTGGGCGGTCACCCAGTACCCATCCTGTGGGCGGTCACCCAGTACCCATCCTGTGGGCAGTCACCCAGTACCCATCGTGTGGGTGGTAGTCACCCAGTACCCATCTGTGGGTGGTAGTCACCAGTACCCATCGTGTGGGAGTCACCAGTACCCATCTGTGGGTGGTAGTCACCCAGTCATCCTGTGGGGTACCCAGCACCTCCTGTGGTGGAGTGGTCCCAGCACCATCCTGTGGGAGTCACCAGTACCCATCTGTGGGTGGTAGTACCCAGTACCCATCGTGTGGGTGGTAGTCACCCAGTACCCATCGTGTGGGTGGTAGTCACCCAGTACCCATCGTGTGGGTGGTAGTCACCCAGTACCCATCGTGTGGGTGGTAGTCACCCAGTACCCATCGTGTGGGTGGTAGTCACCCAGTACCCTGTGGGTGGTAGTCACAGTCCTATCGTGGGTGGTAGTCAAGCCCATCTGTGTGGTATCCCAGTACCATCTGTGGGTGGTAGTCACCCAGTACCCATCGTGTGGGTGGTAGTCACCCAGTACCTATCCTGTGGGTGGTAGTCACCCAGCACCTATCCTGTGGGTGGTAATACCCCAGTACCTATCCTGTGGGTGGTAATACCCCAGCACCTATCCTGTGGGTGATAGTCACCCAGTACCTATCCTGTGGGTGGTAGTCACCCAGTACCTATCCTGTGGGTGGTAGTCACCCAGTACCTATCCTGTGGGTGGTTGTCACCTAGTACCTATCCTGTGGGTGGTAGTCACCCAGTACCTATCCTGTGGGTGGTAGTCACCCAGTACCTATCCTGTTGGTGGTAGTCACCCAGTACCTATCCTGTGGGTGGTAATCACCCAGTACCTATCCTGTGGGTGGTAGTCATCCAGTACCTATCCTGTGGGTGGTAGTCACCCAGCACCTATCCTGTATGTGGTAATCACCCAGTACCTATCCTGTGGGTGGTAGTCACCTAGTACCTATCCTTTGGGTGGTAGTCACCTAGTAACTATCCTGTGGGTTGTAGTCACCCAGCACCTATCCTGTGGGTGGTAGTCACCCAGTACCTATCCTGTTGGTGGTTGTCACCCAGTACCTATCCTGTGGGTGGTAGTCATCCAGTACCTATCCTGTGGGTGGTAGTCACCCAGTACCTATTTTGTGGGTGGTAGTCACCCAGTACCTATCCTGTGGGTGGTAGTCATCCAGTACCTATCCTGTGGGTGGTAGTCAACCAGTACCTATCCTGTGGGTGGTAGTCACCCAGTACCTATCCTGTGGGTGGTAGTCATCCAGTACCTATCCTGTGGGGTGGTAGTCATCCAGTACCTATGCTGTGGGTGGTAGTCATCCAGTACCTATCCTGTGGGTGGTAGTCATCCAGTACCTATCCTGTGGGGTGGTAGTCATCCAGTACCTATCCTGTGGGTGGTAGTCATCCAGTACCTATCCTGTGGGTGGTAGTCATCCAGTACCTATACTGTGGGTGGTAGTCACCCAGTACACACTTGAGTACAAGGAGTATGGCAAACATCTATCAAAACTTTGGGGTCCAGTCCCTGGACCCATTATGTTCCTGTGTAATGTTTTGACTACCACCCACACCATGGGTATGGGGGTGCATAATGGAGATATTAAACTAACTAAACTAACCAGTTCACATCGTGGGTCCGGGGACTGGACTCCAACATGGGTTTACTGAGGAAGAGACAGTAGCACTGAACTATTTATTGAATTCAGAATAATATTAATGAGATTACAAAGTGAACAACTGGATTGAGTCATGAAGCAATACAATGTTGTTATATGTGGTTACAAGTTATTTATATTAGGCAAATTTAGAATATTTTTTTCCCTGGTTGACTGATAACATGCCACTGTGGAGATAATACTTTGACCACACTGAGACCTTACTTTAATCTTTATTTTAGGTATTAAAGTATTCTGTATTGGTGGTGAACAATTGGACTGTAGTTTTAATGAACCTCGTGTAGTAGATAGGCTTTAAACTCCATTAATCAACCAAGCAATGTAAGTAGCGGAGAGGTGGGGCCAGGAGCTGAGACTCGACCCAGCAACCACAAAAAGTGAGTACAAACAGGCGAGTACAGTTGCTGAACATTTATAAGTAAGCTCTGATTTTTTTTTTCGGCTAGCAAGTTTATTGTTTTTGTGCTTTATGTATATATATCGTGTATGAAGGTGAACCACACTAATAAAAATAGTATTAATTTATATTATCTAGACAAAAAGAGCATTAAAATAAAATATATTATTAGAGAGTATTGATCTCTTTATTTTTGTTATTGTTTGACAGTGTAGCGCGTGTCATGAGTTGTGGGTCACGCGGTGATTGGTCAACACGTGGCCGTGACGTCACTCACCATCATGGCGGGCACACACACACACTTCTACACTGATCCTACCATGTTCTTCATCTCCCTCGTTGTTGTAGCTACTGGAATAGTATTAATATGGCTTATGCGGCGCGTGAAGGCCAAGGACAGTGAGCAGAGTAAAGGTAACAGTGAGTATAGTGCTGAGTGAGGCACACTTGAGTTATATTAAAGTTTTCCCCTGGCTGATGGGAAGGTTTATAAAGACTATATAGTAGCTGCCTAGATGTGTGCCACCAGGGAACATTATCCTGATGTGTATTGTTAGGCTGTGTTAGATAATGCTTTCAGGACCACTGGACTTTTCGGTATATACGAAACGGCATTTTGTTGAATTTGAAAGTAATAGTGGGAGAGTTTATGGAGGAACCGGGTTTACACTTCCTGCATTCCAAGTGGCAGCAACGGCGGTAAACTTAACACCCACGTTGTCTCTCTCTACCCCCACCACACCTCTTATATCCTCACCAGCCTTCTTCACTGTCATGTAAGGTCTACCATGGTGACTGTGTGTGTATGTAGGGGGTTGTGTAAGTATGGTAAGATAATTTTTGGTTGTATGTGTGTCGAGTAACTGTACATAGTGTTGAGTAGGTCACGCACACCACCACCGCCATACATCATCCTCATCCCTACAATTTAATTATCATTTTTAAGGGCCGGGGGCCTTGATGCTGATAAAGGACTCCTGGTTCCAGGAAATAGCTATCCTTCTTTTCCTTGAGTCACACCTGATTTCATATAAAGTGAATTTGTACAATATCTAAGAGACATTGATATGTAGGCATACACTCTTGGGACATTGATATGTAGGCATACACTCATGGGACATTGATATGTAGGCATACACTCATAAGAACATAAGAAAGAACATAAGAAAGAAGGAACACTGCAGCAGGCCTACTGGCCCATGCGAGGCAGGTCCAAATCTCCCACCGACTTAAGCCAATGCCCCGACCCATCCAGGTCAGGTTACATTCACTTAAGGAAGGAGCACGGCATCTGACCTAGTAGCACAAACTAGTCAGGTCCAACTCACACCCACCCGCACCCACTCGTATATTTATCCAGCCTATTTTTAAAACTACACAACGTTTTAGCCTCTATAACTGTACTCGGGAGTTTGTTCCACTCATCGACAACTCTATTACCAAACCAATGCTTTCCTATATCCTTCCTGAATCTGAATTTATCCAACTTAAAGCCATTGCTGCGAGTCCTGTCAATACTAGATATTTTTAGCACGCTATTTACATCACCTTTATTTATTCCTGTTTTCCATTTATACACCTCAATCATATCCCCCCCACTCATGGGACATTGATATGTAGGCATACACTCATGGGACATTGATATGTAGGCATACACTCATGGGACATTGATATGTAGGCATACACTCATGGGACATTGATATGTAGGCATACACTCATGGGACATTGATATGTAGGCATACACTCATGGGACATTGATATGTAGGCATACACTCATGGGACATTGATATGTAGGCATACACTCATGGGACATTGATATGTAGGCATACACTCATGGGACATTGATATGTAGGCATACACTCATGGGACATTGATATGTAGGCATACACTCATGGGACATTGATATGTAGGCATACACTCATGGGACATTGATATGTAGGCATACACTCATGGGACATTGATATGTAGGCATACACTCATGGGACATTGATATGTAGGCATACACTCATGGGACATTGATATGTAGGCATACACTCATGGGACATTGATATGTAGGCATACACTCATGGGACATTGATATGTAGGCATACACTCATGGGACATTGATATGTAGGCATACACTCATGGGACATTGATATGTAGGCATACACTCATGGGACATTGATATGTAGGCATACACTCATGGGACATTGATATGTAGGCATACACTCATGGGACATTGATATGTAGGCATACACTCATGGGACATTGATATGTAGGCATACACTCATGGGACATTGATATGTAGGCATACACTCATGGGACATTGATATGTAGGCATACACTCATGGGACATTGATATGTAGGCATACACTCATGGGACATTGATATGTAGGCATACACTCATGGGACATTGATATGTAGGCATACACTCATGGGACATTGATATGTAGGCATACACTCATGGGACATTGATATGTAGGCATACACTCGTGGGACATTGATATGTAGGCATACACTCTGGGACATTGATATGTAGGCATACACTCGTGGGACATTGATATGTAGGATACACTCGTGGGACATTGATATGTAGGCATACACTCTGGGACATTGATATGTAGGCATACACTCGTGGGACATTGATATGTAGGCATACACTCGTGGGACATTGATATGTAGGCATACACTCGTGGGACATTGATATGTAGGCATACACTCGTGGGACATTGATATGTAGGCATACACTCGTGGACATTGATATGTAGGAATACACTCGTGGGACATTGATATGTAGGCATACACTCGTGGGACATTGATATGTAGGCATACACTCGTGGGACATTGATATGTAGGCATACACTCGTGGGACATTGATATGTAGGCATACACTCGTGGGACATTGATATGTAGGCATACACTCGTGGGACATTGATATGTAGGCATACACTCGTGGGACATTGATATGTAGGCATACACTCGTGGGACATTGATATGTAGGCATACACTCGTGGGACATTGATATGTAGGCATACACTCGTGGGACATTGATATGTAGGCATACACTCATGGGACATTGATATGTAGGCATACACTCATGGGACATTGATATGTAGGCATACACTCATGGATTGATGTAGACACTCTGGATTATGTAGGCATACACTCATGGGACTTGATATGTAGGCATACACTCATGGGACATTGATGTAGGCATACACTCATGGGACATTGATAGTAGGCATACACTCATGGACGTTATGGCACACTATGGACTTTATTGTAGGCATACTCATGGGACGTTGATGTAGGCACACACTCATGGGACGTTGATGTAGGCACACACTCATGGGACGTTGATGTAGGCACACACTCATGGGACATTGATATGTAGGCACACACTCATGGGACATTGATATGTAGGCACACACTCATGGGACATTGATATGTAGGCACACACTCATGGGACGTTGATGTAGGCACACACTCATGGGACGTTGATGTAGGCACACACTCATGGGACGTTGATGTAGGCACACACTCATGGGACGTTGATGTAGGCACACACTCATGGGACGTTGATGTAGGCACACACTCATGGGACGTTGATGTAGGCACACACTCATGGGACGTTGATGTAGGCACACACTCATGGGACGTTGATGTAGGCACACACTCATGGGACGTTGATGTAGGCACACACTCATGGGACGTTGATGTAGGCACACACTCATGGGACGTTGATGTAGGCACACACTCATGGGACGTTGATGTAGGCACACACTCATGGGACGTTGATGTAGGCACACACTCATGGGACGTTGATGTAGGCACACACTCATGGGACGTTGATGTAGGCACACACTCATGGGACGTTGATGTAGGCACACACTCATGGGACGTTGATGTAGGCACACACTCATGGGACGTTGATGTAGGCACACACTCATGGGACGTTGAGTAGGCACACACTCATGGGACGTTGATGTAGGCACACACTCATGGGACGTTGATGTAGGCACACACTCATGGGACGTTGATGTAGGCACACACTCATGGGACGTTGATGTAGGCACACACTCATGGGACGTTGATGTAGGCACACACTCATGGGACATTGTAGACAACCTACTCGCTTAGGATCCTCACACTTCATGGTCTGTTTGGGAGTTTTTAGGATTCTAGTATATTTGTAAGCCTATATCTCATCACTGATGTGTAATGCTACCTTCATGACACTATCATTTCACCAAGATGTATGGTGACAGTGTCAAACAATTCCCTATAAGATTAATAAAATGTTTGACCACTACTAAAATGCCTTTTGACTACTGGTTGGACCTACAAATTTGAAACTTAATGTATCCACAAACTAACTGAATAATATAAGTGATAATCAAATTGTGACTTATTTCCATTGTGATCTAATGTAAAAATTCTTAGGCAGTATAATGAACATAAATGTTCTCTTGGCAGGGGGCTTCAAAGATAAGCAGTAATTGTATTTATTTTGGTACATGATGAATTAAGTCGCTAACTTTCATGAATAATGCTAAAACTTAAACTACCAATAAAACTCCATTCTTTTCTCTCTGTATATTTCTCTTCTTTCACACTGTCAACCTTTTCACCCCTCATCAACCCAAATATCCTTCTCCATGTTCCTCTCCATTTCCCCCTGCCCAGACTTTCTCACCAACTACCCTACAATACTTCCCATCTTTTTTCACCCACTCACATTCACACCCACCTACCTTTCCCTTCTTTCCACTAATCCACCAACCTTTTCCCTCTTCCCAGCATTTTCCCCTACCCACCTTGTCCTCCTTTTTTTTTTTTCCTTCCTTCCAATCCTTTTTGGGATATATCCTTTTTGCCTTCTGGTATGTTTGGCTTCCCTTTCCCAAATTTTAATTCTCACTGTAATTTTCCTCTAAAACCTTCTAATCTTTTGTAGTTTAACCATCCTTCCAGTTCTTTGTGGGACGTTCCCACAATCCAATACTTTGATGTCTGCAGCTTTCCTTAAGATCCTTTGAGTAACTCCCCATTGTGTTCAAGAGGGATAACACCATCCTCCCTCTTTCCAAAAAGGTAACATTCCCCTCTGACTTGCATTCCAGGGAGGTAACACCCCCCTCTGACTTGCCTTCCAGGGAGGTAACACCCCCCTCTGACTTGCCTTCCAGGGAGGTAACACCCCCCCTCTGACTTGCCTTCCAGGGAGGTAACACTCCCCTCCCCTCTGACTTGCCTTCCAGGGAGGTAACACTCCCCTCCCCTCTGACTTGCCTTCCAGGGAGGTAACACTCCCCTCCCCTCTGACTTGCCTTCCAGGGAGGTAACCCTCCCCTCTGACTTGCCTTCCAGGGAGGTAACACTCCCCTCCCCTCTGACTTGCCTTCTAGGAGGTAACACTCCCTCCCTCTGACTTGCCTTCCAGGGAGGTAGCACCCCCCTCTGACATGCCTTCCAGGGAGGTAACACCCCCCCTCTGACTTGCCTTCCAGGGAGGTAACACCCCCCTCTGACTTGCCTTCCAGGGAGGTAACACCCCCCTCTGACTTGCCTTCCAGGGAGGTAACACCCCCCTCTGACTTGCCTTCCAGGGAGGTAACACCCCCCTCTGACTTGCCTTCCAGGGAGGTAACACCCCCCTCTGACTTGCCTTCCAGGGAGGTAACACCCCCCTCTGACTTGCCTTCCAGGGAGGTAACACCCTCTGACTGCCTTCCAGGAGTAACACCTCTGACTTGCCTTCCAGGAGTGTAACACCCCCTCTGACTTGCCTTCCAGGAGGTAACACCCCCTCTGACTTGCCTTCCAGGAGGTAACACCCCCTCTGACTTGCCTTCCAGGGAGGTAACACCCCCCTCTGACTTGCCTTCCAGGGAGGTAACACCCCCCTCTGACTTGCCTTCCAGGGAGGTAACACCCCCCTCTGACTTGCCTTCCAGGGAGGTAACACCCCCCTCTGACTTGCCTTCCAGGGAGGTAACACCCCCCGCTGACTTGCCTTCCAGGGAGGTAACACCCCCTCTGACTTGCCTTCCAGGGAGGTAAAACCCACCTTCCCTCTGACTTGCCTTCCAGGGAGGTAACACCTTCCCCCTGACTTGCCTTCCGGGGAGGTAACACCTTCCCTCTGACTTGCCTTCCTGAGAGGTAACACCCCCCCCCTTCCCTCTGACTTGCATTCCTGGGAGGTAACACCTTCTCCCTGATTTGCCTTCCAGGGTGGTAACACCTCCCTGATTTGCCTTCCAGAAAGGTAGCACCTTCTCCCTGATTTGCCTTCCAGGAGGTAGCACCTTCTCCCTGATTTGCCCTCCAGGGAGGTAGCACCTTCTCCCTGATTTGCCCTCCAGGGAGGTAGCACCTCCCCTGATTTGCCCTCCTGGGAGGTAACACCTTCTCACTGATTTGCCTTCCAGGGAGGTAACACCTCACTGATTTGCCTTCCAGGGAGGTAACACCTCACTGATTTGCCTTCCAGGGAGGTAACACCTCGCTGATTTGCCTTCCAGGGAGGTAACACCTCACTGATTTGCCTTCCAGGAGGTAACACCTCACTGATTTGCCTTCCAGGGGGGTAACACCTCCTGATTTGCCTTCCAGGGAGGTAACACCCCTGATTTGCCTTCCCGGAGGTAACACCTCTGATTGCCTTCCAGGAGGTAACACCTCGCTGATTTGCCTTCCAGGGAGGTAACACCTCACTGATTTGCCTTCCAGGGAGGTAACACCTCGCTGATTTGCCTTCCAGGGAGGTAACACCTCGCTGATTTGCCTTCCAGGGAGGTAACACCTCGCTGATTTGCCTTCCAGGGAGGTAACACCTCCTGATTGCCTTCCAGGAGGTAACACCTCCTGATTTGCCTTCCAGGAGGTAACACCTCGCTGATTTGCCTTCCAGGAGGTAACACCTCGCTGATTTGCCTTCCAGGAGGTAACACCCTGTTGCCTTCCAGGAGGTAACACCTCGCTGATTGCCTTCCAGGGAGGTAACACCTCGCTGATTGCCTTCCAGGAGGTAACACCTCGCTGATTTGCCTTCCAGGAGGTAACACCTCGCTGATTTGCCTTCCAGGAGGTAACACCTCCTGATTTGCCTTCCAGGGAGGTAACACCTCGCTGATTTGCCTTCCAGGGAGGTAACACCTCGCTGATTTGCCTTCCAGGGAGGTAACACCTCGCTGATTTGCCTTCCAGGGAGGTAACACCTCGCTGATTTGCCTTCCAGGGAGGTAACACCTCGCTGATTTGCCTTCCAGGGAGGTAACACCTCGCTGATTTGCCTTCCAGGAGGTAACACCTCTGATTTGCCTTCCAGGAGGTAACACCTCGCTTGATCTTGCCTTCCAGGAGGTAACACCTCCTGATTTGCCTTCCAGGGGGGTAACACCTCCCGATTTGCCTTCCAGGAGGTAACACCTCGCTGATTTGCCTTCCAGGGAGGTAACACCTCGCTGATTTGCCTTCCAGGGAGGTAACACCTCGCTGATTTGCCTTCCAGGGAGGTAACACCTCGCTGATTTGCCTTCCAGGGTAACACCTCGCTGATTGCCTTCCCAGGGAGGTAACACCTCGCTGATTGCCTTCCAGGAGGTAACACCTCGACTGGTTGCCTTCCAGGAGGTAACACCTCGCTGATTTGCCTTCCAGGAGGTAACACCTCGCTGATTTGCCTTCCAGGAGTAACACCTCGCTGATTTGCCTTCAGGAGGTAACACCTCGCTGATTTGCCTTCAAGGGGAGGTAACACCTCGCTGATTTGCCTTCCAGGAGGTAACACCTCGCTGATTTGCCTTCAGGGAGGTAACACCTCGCTGATTTGCCTTCAGGAGGTAACACCTCGCTGATTTGCCTTCCAGGGTAACACCTCGCTGATTTGCCTTCAGGAGGTAACACCTCGCTGATTTGCCTTCCGAATATGTTGTATGATATAATTTATCTAAAAACATGTAAAACCACACTGAACAAGGGTATATAGAATTTCTCTGAATCAAGTATGTATAATATATCATATCTTATTAAGAAAATTTGTAAACAAAATTACTCATAAAGAAACAGTGTATTTTCTCTATTACGGTTCTTACGTAGTGTAGAAACTGATTTATCCATGGAAACACATAACGTTAAAAGTTTAACGGGTAAGCACCTAGATTATTATGTTCATGATGTTACATTTAACAAATTATATTAGGACAACACACAAGGTTATCTTTGTAGTAATGTACACACAATGGTCAAGCAAAATTCAAAATATATTTAATAATGGACACAAAAGTGGTAAATGTGTACTGAAAGTATCAATATATTACCTGGGTGAGTCAACTGGTGTGGGTCGCATCCTGGGACACTGACCTAATTTACCCCGAAATGCTCCAGCATAACAAGGGGTTTCTATATAGTAGTATGTCATTGATGTCAGCTAGGCCTATATACCTTGTACATGTGCTTGTAGTAAATAAAAGATATTATTATTATTATATTATTATTATTATTATTATTAGTTATGACTTATTATCATTAATAATGGCAGCACACAGCATGGACATGAGATGTTTACTAATATTGGGGTCATGAGGAGTTAAGAGCACAAATAGCAAAATAATACTTTTCAAAGACAATGCCACAATAGTATATTGAAAAATATAATTAATGAAGGAATAATTGACCTGAATTAATCAAGTTAATAAGAACATCAGATAATTAAGAATGAGATGAAAGAAATATAAAGTAGGTAGCAATATTAATGATTCCTTCTGTTCTTAGACAATTTTTTAGAAAAATGGAAACATAATGCAACTTATTCCATTATAATTTTAACTACTTCTGCAGCATTGACAAACTTATCCACTATGTAACTCCACTACAGGTTACTACTACTGTACTCAAGAATAATTCTACACCCTGAGACAGTTATTCTCAGAAGATTCTCCTAATTTATATTAAAAGCAAAGTAACATTTAATTAAGAAACATTAGTGCAAGTAATATTGGTAATACAAGTACAATATTACACCAATACAGATATACAGCCTCTCCTCACTTAGCGACGTACTCGTTTTACCGACGCCTCAGACTTACGACAGGCTCTCTGTATATTAGAGGCTGATTTCACTCTATTCTGTTTATTTCAACATACAGTACACTACTGTATAAACATTTAAAAAATATACCAGAAATGTTATAAATGGTGCAAAGGTGACATTAAAACAATATAAAAAATGGTTGACACAAACCCACTACCATTATAGTATGCTCCTCATGGCAGCCCAGATTCGTTTTACGACGTTGTCTTAGGAACGGAACTCCATCGTTAAGTGAGGAGAGGCTGTAATATATGAGTGTGTGTATGTGGTGGTTGCTATATTAAGGTGAACTTCATGGTACTAAGTATAGACATTCAGGAGAGATGTATGACCATGTGATCACTATTATAATATTGTTCACACTGTATATACACATGTAGTATAACTGCCACTTACACGAACTTCATGGCGCCGATTGCTGGCATCAGGTCTTTACCCTGAATGTTGGCATTGTGTTGATCCTGGTTGTTGGTACTTTGAGCCTGGTTGTTGACAGTGTGTTGATCCTGGTTGTTGACACTGAGTCTTCACCCTTACTGATGAGTTGCTGACTCTAGGAGCTGGCTCTGGAGTTATGACAAAGTGTGTCAGCACTGTAAGTCTACTTCTGCTGCTTCTTTTTGAACTGAAAAAAGCAAGGAATAAATGTTATCATGACTTATATTTAGAAGTAAACATCTCTGAGCTCTTGTTAAATTTATGCTGCAAGTTCACTAACATATGAAGGATTATCAAATTTGGCATGAGAGGGTCCAGGAGGCCAAGCATGAGAGAAAGGGTCAGCATAGTCGGTGCTCACCAGAATACAAAAAATCCTGGCCCATGCAATGTCATATTAACAGCATGTTAGTCTGTCACCCACGATGGCACATCAACATGATACTATTATTCCCCAGCAGGTTAGCTTGTTATTCGACTGAGATAGTTGCAAGTCTAGGTAGTGATTCAGGAAGGGAGTTCAAGGGATACGAGACTAAAGTGACCAAAATGACAAGGAAATGCTGGTGACTTGCAACCCAGTACCTCTGACCTGAAACATGTCCTAAACATGCCCCTAGTGTCAGAAAAAAACTAACATTCTTAAATGGTTAGGGCACCCAACTACAGAAGAATGTATGGTAGCCTGTGGAGATGAGTTTGACTTATTGGTTACTGACCAATATATTTAAACTTCATCGATATATTCACTGAATGTGCACAGTCTTGTAGTGTGCCGAGGGCTATACCCAAGATTGTGGGGAATCACGGGAAATAGCACCCAGTCAGTATTGTGATTATGGTGGATCTACAGTGGCATGGAGTAGTGGACCTCAGACAGTACCAGTGATGCACAAGCACTAGGTGTCAGGACCAAGATGCTCACAGCACCAGTGCTAACCTTACGGGGGAGCCATCTCCTCACTCCATCCACTACTTGCTGCCTCCACCTACCCCTACGCCAACTATTACTGCTTTTGCCGCTGCACCACTGCCACCACCACCAGTTCCAACCAAGGAACTACATCCAGCAACTAACACCAGACCACTTCAGGGATTGGCAGGAAGAGATACAACATTTGTGCCAAATCCCCACATCAATTTGATGAGACAAACAATAGGATTTTGGTAGACTGTACCCAGGACTCTGATGAACTGATTTTACTTGACCTGTATTTCCAATGAACCACTAATGAAAATGAAAGTGACATACAGCAACAATTATTACAGGTATACAATGGATAACAAGTAAAGAACAAAATGGCACAATAAAGTGATTGGAACCATGGGGTTAAAGCTCCACCTGTTCCAGGGATTTCAAATGGACAGTCCATGTACAACCCCTCCTCACTTATGGACAGTCCATGTACAGCCATTCCTCAAAAGACGGAGTTCCATTCCTAAGACCTCGCCCCAAAGCAATTCGTCGCTGGGTGAGAAGCTTACTATAATGGTAGTGGGTTTGTGTCCCCATCACGTATGTTATTTCCCCCTGCACTTGATCCTGGTTAATAATTTGGACCAAACCCATTGTTTGCCCAAACCTCAAAACCCAATTTTCTCATATATAAAAATCAATTTTCTCATTAATTTTTGGGTGTCATTAACCCGTTCGACAATTCCTGGCCCCCCAAAGGGAAAATACTTCAATATAATGCTAATATCAACTCTATAGCTTATTTATCTATCACAATTGATCTATATGACATAATACAATATAAATAACAAAGAAACATGATATATACTCTAGAATGAATAAAATACAGTGGTACCTCGACTTACGATATTAATCCGTCAGAGAGGGCATATCTTAAACGAAACAATCGTTAGACTAATCAATTTTCCCCATAAGAAATAATGGAAATAAATTTAATCCGTCCAAGACTTCAAAAGTAGTTAAATAAAATATTTTTAGAACTTTTGGACATTAAATAATAAATAATTTAATAAAGAATATCTAAATAAGCATGCAAATATTGAACAATAACATGTCACTTACATTTATTGAAGAGTTGTTGATGTGTGGAGGACGGGAGGAGGAGAAGGTGGAGTAGTATGCTAGTGTTTGGAAGGAATCCTTCCATTAACACTGCAGGTACCAAGTTCTTTTCTGGGGTTACTGGCCTTTTCTTTGAATGCTACACTCCCTGCATGAATGCTACACTCCCTGCATGAATGCTACACTCCCTGCATGAATGCTACACTCCCTGCATGAATGCTACACTCCCTGCATACCTACTACACTCACTGCATCCTTGCTACACTCCTGCATCCTTGCTACCTCCTGCATCCTTGCTACACTCCCTGCATCCTTGCTACACTCCCTGCATCCTTGCTACACTCCCTGCATCCTTGCTACACTCCCTGCATCCTTGCTACACTCCTGCATCTTGCTACACTCCCTGCATCCTTGCTACACTCCCTGCATCCTTGCTACACTCCCTGCATCCTTGCTACACTCCCTGCATCCTTGCTCACTCCCTGCATCCTTGCTACACTCCCTGCATCCTTCTGCTCCTGCATCCTCTCACTCCTGCATCCTTGCTACACTCCCTGCATCCTGCTACACTCCCTGCATCTTTGCTACACTCCTGCATCTTTGCTACACTCCCTGCATGCCTGCTACACTCCCTGCATGCCTGCTACACTCCTGCATCCTGCTACACTCTCTGCATCTTTGCTACACTCCCTGCATGCCTGCTACACTCCCTGCATGCCTGCTACACTCCTCATAAATGCTACACTCCTGCATGAATGCTTCACTCCTGCACATTCTTTACCACAGGCTTGGCACTAGGAGCTTTCTTGGGCCCATGGTGGCTTATTTAGCAGTTGCAAGCACTAAAAACAGTGGAATAATGACAATATACTGGTATGAATGCGTGGGTGTGGGTGGGTGGTCGCTCTCACTTGTAAACAATAGCACACTGACGCTCCCTGGGTGCGCGCTCAGCTGGGCGCCAAGCGGACACGTCCGGTACGGATGTCGGTAGACGAATCAAACAACGTAAGTCGCATTCAAATTTCTTACGTTATAAATATCGGTTATCGAATATAACGTAAGATGATAGCATCGTAAGTCGAGGTACCACTGTATGTCATTATGTGACGAGTGGTGGCGGCCACTCCCGAGTAAAAATAATTATCACTCTGACCATATCTTCCCATTCTTGCCCTTCTGATGTGTTATTATAAGAGAAAAAAAGAGTGTTTGTGGGATAGCTGCACTAGATCACTAGTTTTATAAGGAAAACACTGAAACAAAAGCGATTTTCTCTGAATTTTCTTTTTCCCCCCCTAATCAGGAGACTGGCCTACGTTTTGGGTGAATATCTCAAGAAGTAAATCAGCTCCTGTCCTGCCCTCCTCTCATATATATATACACTGGCTCTACCTTCGTGTTCCTGTGTAACGAGTTAATGGTTCAATTAAGACCGAAACACTGTAATAAGTTTCTTTCTCCTATATTCGAGTTATTTGTGTATTGTTAGTCATGGTATTATGCCTTTTTATTCTTCATTGGTGATGGTGAGGTGCAGGTGTTTCATGCCAATGAAATAATGACATTTCAATGGCATAACAAACATGATGTGACATTGTTGACAACAATCCACCCAAACAGGAAAAGTGAACAGAGAAACCCATGAACCTATTAAGAGACCTATTACTAACACCATCTGAATACGTACTTGCAGGAATAAGTCCTCCACTGCATGTGGTGTCTTGAAGAGAGGGACAAGAGGTATCTAGGTTGCTTGGGTAGAATCAGGGGATTTCTAATAGCATATTCTCCACTATCAAGTAAGTCAGTCCTTTGATTGCATGTAGTTAGGAATTTCTGGCAAGATCAGTTGCATATGGAAATGTGTCCTAAAAGCCACTTGTGAGACAGAAAACTAATCTCAGGGTGTCTGTGTCAACAGTACTTCCTAGGGTGAGCATTTCACAAGAAGGCAGTCCATACACAATTTCCACATTGTCACGGTCTAAATTACACCAAAAACATGTGTTTGGTCAACAATGTGGCATAATCATAATGACAGGATTTGTGTGTGAAATAGTTACATGTACAGCCTCTCCTCACTTAGCGACGTACTCGTTTACGGACGACTTGGACTTACAACGTGCTCTCTGATCAGTATGCATACCTAAATAATGTATATTAGAGCTGATTTCTTCTATTCTGTTTATTACAATATACAGTACACTGATATATAAACATATAAAAATATACCAGAAATACAGTGGTACCCCAAGTTTCGTACTGCTCCCAACTCGAACAATTATGTAAGTGAATTACAGTGGTCCCTCGGTTTTCGTGCATCTCCAAACTCGAACATTTATGTAAGTGTATTTTCGTAACTGCTGTTGCAAGTGTATTTTTGGGGGTCTGAAATAGACTAACCTACGTGACATTATTTCTTAAGGAAGTAAATTCGTTCGGTAATGGCACTTGAGCAGCAGTCTGGAACAAATTTTCGGCGAAAACCGAGGGACCACTGTATTGTAAGTGCTTTTGTAAGTGTATTTTTGGGGGTCTGAAACAGACTAATCTAATTTACATTATTCCTTATGATAACAAATTCGTTCGGTAACGGCACTCGAACACCTTTCTGGAATGAATAAAGTACAAAACTCAGGGTACCACTGTATTATAAATGGTGCAAAGGAGACATTAAAACAATATCAAAGATGGTTGACACACACCCACTACCATTATAGTATGCTATTCACTTTGCGACGAATTCATTTACCGACGTGGTCTTAGGAATGGAACTCTGTGTTGTTAAGTGAGGAGAGGCTGTACTGTATAAATACAGTGGACCCCTGGTGTTCGTGATGCTCCAAACTTTAACAATTATGTAAGTGTATTTTTGTAAGTGCTTTTGTAAGTGTATATTTGGGGTTCTAAAAGGACTAGTCTAATTTTTATTCCTTATGGGAACAAATTCGTTTGGTAACGGCACTTGAACAGCGTTGTGGAACGAATAAATCACGAACACCGGGGGTCCACTGTATGTGAAAATATACTAGAACTGTTATAAATGGGGCAAAGGTGACATTAAAAAAATATCTAAAGATGGTTGACACAAACCTACTACAGTGAAACGCAGAGTTTCGAATGCCTTGTCAATCAAACGAATCGAGTTTCGAACGCTTTTTTCGAACAAATTTTGTCCCAACTATTGAATGTGTCTCGTGTTTCGAACGAGTGCGTACCAGACCTATCCGCCCAGGCGCTTGTGGGCAAGCCCGCACAGGCATCCTGAGTCAGTCTAGCTTTGTTTAACCTCCAGTGAACATTACCCTGCTTGCTCTTCCAAACATTTCACAATTATTTAATTGTGTTTGGAGCTTGTTCATTGGTTGATGCAGTGTTAGAGGCAGTGGTAGTAGAGGCAGTGGTGGTAAGAGGCAGTGGTGGTAAGAGGCAGTGGTGAGAGGCATGGGGAAAGGGGAGTGGTGGTAAGAGGCAGTGGTGGTAGAGGCAGTGGTGGTAAGAGGTAGTGGTGGTAAGAGGCAGTGGTGGTAAGAGGCAGTGGTGGTAAGAGGCAGTGGTGGTAGAGGCAGAGGTGGTAGAGGCAGTGGTGGTAGAGGCAGTGGTGGTAGAGGCAGTGGCGGTAGGAGGCAGTGGCAGTAAGAGGCAGTGGCGGTAGAGGCAGTGGCAGTAAGAGGCAGTGGCGATAAGAGGCAGTGGCGGTAAGAGGCAGTGGTGGTAAGAGGCAGTGGTAGAGGCAGTCTTAATGTAGTGAGAGGTGAGTAAACAAGATTAAATGAATAAATGAGAGAGAATGAGAGTGTAGAAGGTTTGCAAGTTTTGTAAACAAACCAGTTGTTGTTGTTGTTGCTGTTACCAGCCTGGACACGAATGAATTCTGTTTATTCCGTCACGCCGACTGTAAAAACATCTCATTATTATTTTTTTTTTTTTTATTAACACATCGGCCGATTCCCACCAAGGCAGGGTGGCCCAAAAAAGAAAAACTTTCATCATCATTCATTCCATCACTGTCTTGCCAGAGGGGTGCTTTACACTACAGTTATTAAACTGCAACATTAACACCCCTCCTTCAGAGTGCAGACACTGTACTTCCCATCTCCAGGACTCAAGTCCGGCCTGCTGGTTTCCTGAATCCCTTCATAAATGTTACTTTGCTCACACTCCAACAGCACGTCAAGTATTAAAAACCATTTCTCTCCATTCACTCCTATCAAATACGCTCACACATGCTTGCACACAAAACCTCCTTTACCCCCTCCCTCCAGCCTTTCCTAGGCTGACCCCTACCCCGCCTTCCCTCCACTACAGATTTATACACTCTCGAAGTCATTCTGTCTCGTTCCATTCTCTTTTACATGTCCGAACCACCTCAACAACCCCTCCTCAGCTCTCTGGATAATAGTTTTGGTAACCCCGCACCTCCTCCTAATTTCCAAACTCCGAATTCTCTGCATTATATTCACACCACACATTGACCTCAGACATGACATCTCCACTGCCTCCAGCCTTCCTCGTTGCAACATTCATCACCCATGCTTCACACCCATATAAGAGTGTTGGTATAACTATACTCTCATACTTTCCCCCTCTTTACTTCATGGACAAAGTTCTTTGTCTCCACAGACTCGAAGTGCTCCACTCACCCTTTTCCCTCATCAATTCTATGATTCACCTCATCCTTCATAGACCCATCTGCTGACATGTCCACTCCCAAATATCTGAATACATTCACCTCCTCCATACTCTCTCCCTCCAATCTGATATCCAATCTTTCGTCACCTAATCTTTTGTTATCCTCATCACCTTACTCTTTCCTATATTCACATTCAATTTTCTTCTTTTACACACCCTACCAAATTCATCCACCAACCTGTGTAACTTCTCTTCAGAATCTCCTAAAAGCACAGTGTCATCAGCAAAAAGCAACTGTGAAAATTCCCCACTTTGTATTTGATTTTTATCTTTTAACCCCACACCTCTTGCCAAGACCTCGCATTCACTTCTCTTACAACCCCATCTATAAATATATTCAACAACCACGGTGACATCACACATCCTTGTCTAAGGCCCACTTTTACTGGGAAATAGTCCCCTCCCTCCTACACACTCTAACCTGAGCCTCACTATCCTCATAAAAACTCTTCACTGCTTTCAATAACCTACCTCCTATTCCATACACCTGCAACATCTGCCACATTGCCCCCTATCCATCCTATCATACGCCTTTTCCAAATCCATAAATGCCACAAAAACCTCTTTACCCTTATCCCAAAAACTGTTCACCTATATGTTTCACTGTAAACACTTGGTCTACACACCCCTACCTTTCCTAAAGCCCCCTTGTTCATCTGCTATCCTGCTTTCTGTCTTACTCTTAATTCTTTCAATAATAACTCTACCATACACTTTACCAGGTACACTCAACAGACTTATTCCTCTATAATTTTTGCACTCTCTTTTGTCCCCTTTGCCTTTATACAAAGGAACAATACATGCCTCTGCCAATCCCTAGGTACCTTCCCCTCTTTCATACATTTATTAAACAAAAATACCAACCACTCCAAAACTATATCCCCACCTGCTTTTAACATTTCTATCTTTATCCCATCAATCCCAGCTGCCTTACCCCCTTTCATTCTACCCACTGCCTCACGAACTTCCCCACACTCACAACTGGCTCTTCCACACTCCTACAAGATGTTATTCTTCCTTGCCCTATACACGAAATCACAGCTTCCCTGTCTTCATCAACATTTAACAACTCCTCAAAATTTTCCCTCCATCTTCCCGATACCTAATAATAATAATAATAATAATAATAATAATTTTTATTTGGACATGATACAAAGAATTACATTTGGTTATTGAGATTACATGAGGTGTACATGCCAAAAGCCCCTAGTATGCAGGGCATTTTGGGCAGACTTAAAATTAACTTAAAACTAAATTGTAAGAATTATTGTAGATAGTATACAATGAGTAAAGGTGAGTATTTAAGCTATGAAATTTGAACATAGTTTTGTACTTTTGTCTTAATTATAAAATTAATTAAATCAGATTAAACAAATTAAAGCAATAATAATAATAAAATAATAAAAAGTTATGGTTGATAATTTATAAAATAAGTAAAGTTGCATATCTAAGTTATAAAGTTTGAATATAAGTTGAACATATCAATTAATTGTAGCAATTTATTGCAGCAATGCAACTAATTGAGTGAGATAACAATTTAAAACAATTAATTGCATTGCAGTTAGTTTAATAACTATCCTCTCCTATTTTTAACTGTCAAATCCATTTGTTCCCTAGTCTTCCTCAACTTATTAATATCACTCCAAAACTTTTTCTTCTTCTTTCAACACGTCGGCCGTTTCCCACCAAGGCGGGGTGGCCCAAAAGGAAAAGAAGTTTCTCCCCTTTTCAATTAGTAACATACACAGAAGAAGGGGTTACTAGCCCCTTGCTCCCGGCATTTTAATCGCCTCTTACAACACGCATGGCTTAGGGGAAGAATTCTGTTCCACTTCCCCATGGAGATAAGAGGAAATAAGAACAGAACTAGTAAGAAAATGAAGAAAACCCAGAGGGTGTGTTTATATATATGCTTGTACATGAATGTGTAGTGTGACCTAAGTGTAAGTAGAAGTAACAAGACATACCTGAAATCATGCATGTTTATGAAACAGAAAAAAGACAAAAGCAATCCTACCATCATGTAAAACAATTACAGGCTTTCGTTTTACACTCACTTGGCAGGACGGTAGTACCTCCCTGGGCGGCTGCTGTCTACCAACCTACTACCTAGGAATTTTTTTATATTAAAGTCCAGGGTTTATTCCCTGGACCCCAGCAATGAGATTCGCTCCTCTCATCGCTTGGCAATGGTAGTGTTACTTACAGTCTGAATTTCTTGAAATGCTTTTCATATTACAGGCTTTTCAAATTTTATGTTTATGAATATTTTTAAAATAAAAACTTGATTTTGAAATACCCTTTAAACACTTACGTCTGTATGCCAAACAAGCCAAATCCACTACAAAGGGAAATGACTGAGCATTGAGGAGAAGTGATAAGGCTTTGAGATCTTGTGCAACGTCTAGAATACGGCTGAGTCTTGTCTGATCATTTTCCACCATCATGTACCACTCTGCCATCGCGTGCATTATGATTGGACGAACTGTATTTGAATGATTCTGCAACAAGATTTCCAAGGTTCCATTTTAATTCATGAACTAGAAATAAAAACTTACCAACTTCAAAATCCTGTAAAATTAAAATGTATTATTTACTATCCATATCTCATCTGTATCCCTTTGAACATACAAAATACAAATGGATCAGATCCAATATATTTCAAAGTGGGATGTTTGAATGTGCGTGGATGTTGTGCGAATGATAAGAGAGAGATGATTGTAGATGTTATGAATGAAAAGAAGCTGGATGTCCTGGCTTTAAGTGAGACAAAGATGAAAGGGGTAGGAGAGTTTCAGTGGGGAGAAATAAATGGGATTAGGTCAGGGGTTTCAAATAGAGTTAGAGCTAAAGGAGTAGCAATAATGTTGAATAATCAGTTATGGCAGGTAAAGAGGAATATAAATGTATAAATTCAAGGATTATGTGGAGTAAAATAAAGGTTGGATGTGAAAAGTGGGTTATAGTAAGTGTTTATGCACCTGGGAAAGACAGAAGTGTAGAGGAGAGAGAGAGATTTTGGGAAATGTTGAGTGAGTGTGTGGGGAGTTTTGAACCAAGTGAGAGAGTAATTGTGGTTGGGGATCTTAATGCTAAAGTGGATAAAAATGTTGTGGAGGGAGTAGTAGGTAAATTTGGGGTGCCAGGGGAAAATGTAAATGGGGAACCATTAATTGAGCTATGTGTAGAAAGAGGTTTGGTAATAAGTAATACATATTTTATGAAAAAGAGGATAAATAAATATATAAGGTATGATATAGCACGTAAGAAAAGTAGTTTGTTAGATTATGTATTGGTGGATAAAAGGTTGATGGGTAGGTTTCAGGATGTACATGTTTATAGAGGGGCAACGGATATATCGGATCATTATTTAGTTGTAGCTACAGTTAGAGTAAAAGGTAGATGGGATAGTGAGGCTCAGGTTAGGGTGTGTAGGAGAGAGGGAGATTACTTCCCAGTAAAAGTAGGTCTTAGAAAGGGATGTGTAATGTCACCATGGTTGTTTATTATAAATATTTATAGATGGGGTTGTAAAAGAAGTAAATGCTAGGGTGTTGGGGAGAGGGGTGGGATTAAATTATGGGGAATTAAATGCAAAATGGGAGTTGACACAGTTACTTTTTGCTGATGATACTGTGCTTATGGGAGATTCTAAAGGAAAGTTGCAAAGGTTAGTGAATGAGTTTGGGAGGATGTGTAAAGGTAGTAAGTTGAAAGCGAAAATAGATAAGAGTAAGGTGATGAGGGTATCAAACGATTTAAATAAAGAAAAATTGGATATCACATTGGAGAGAGGGATTATGGAAGAAGTAAATGTTTTCAGATATTTGGGAGTTGACGTGTCAGCGGATGGGTTTATGAAGGATGAGGTTAATCATAGAATTGATGAAGGAAAAAAGGTGAGTGGTGCGTTGAGGTATCTGTGGAGACAAAAAAACGTTATCCACGGAGGCAAAGAAGGGAATGTATGAAAGTATAGTGGTACCAACACTCTTATATGGGTGTGAAGCATGGGTTGCAAATGCTGCAGCGAGGAGGCGGCTGGAGGCAGTGGAGATGTCCTGTCTAAGGGCAATGTGTGGTGTAAATATTATGCAGAAAATTCGGAATGTGAAAATTAGGAGAAGGTGTGGACTTACTAAAAGTATTTGTCAGAGGGCTGAAGAGGGGCTGTTGAGGTGGTTTGGTCATTTAGAGAGAATGGATCAAAGTAGAATGACTTGGAGAGCGTATAAATCTGTAGGGGAAGGAAGGCGGGGTAGGGGTCATCCTAGAAAAGGTTGTAGGGAGGGGGTAAAGGAGGTTTCGTGGGCGAAGGGCTTGGACTTCCAGCAAGCATGTGTGAGCATGTTAGATAGGAGTGAATGGAGACGAATGGTTTTTGGGACATGACGATCTGTTGGAGTGTGAGCAGGGTAACATTTTGTGAAGGGATTCAGGGAAACCAGTTAATTGATTTAGTTGGACTTGAGTCCTGGAAATGGGAAGTACAATGCCTGCACTTTAAAGGAGGGGTCTGGGATAGTGACAGCTGGGAGGGACTATTCTCAGCTGTCGTATCTGAGCGCCTCTGCAAAGACAGTAATTATGTATGAGTGTGGTGAAAGTATTGAATGATGATGAAAGTATTTTCTTTTTGGGGATTTTCTTTCTTTTTGGGTCACCCTGCCTCAATGGGAGACGGCCGACTTGTTGAAAAAAAAATCAAGCATTTACCTATATAATGTACTGAGGCCTAAGACTTTTTCCACAGTAAAAGAATCTTATTCACTAGGAAAGATCTGCCACTTCATATGTTTTACAAGAACAAAAGGGCATGGTTGGAAATTAAACTGCCAGCATGTTACAAACAAGTTGTCAGCTAAAAAATTAATTGCATCTAGCTCACCTGTGTGTGCCAAGCATGGTGTAGAATGATTGCTGCATTCGGATGATTCCCAAGAAAGATTGGAATAAGTGAAGCAATCAGATCTTGCCGTAACATGGTATATGGAAGAGTCACCTATTAAAGGAAAAAATGCATAAAGAATTAAATAATAACAGCAAACAAGAACCCACACAGCAATTTTATTTAATATACAAAGCATCTTACTTTTGTTAATATACTTATTTCATTCATTCCTATAAATATCAAGAAGCCAATTATCATTTAAAAAAAAAAACATTGTTAATAACGTTTTAAATTATCTGTTAAAAGTTATGGGGATTACTGGCCCATGTGGCCAATCCAAGACCAGGCTTTCCAAACTGTAAAGAAAACACTATGTATAACAGGAATAAGAATATATTAACCCTTTCAGGGTCCAGAGGCCAAATTTCAGAGGGTGCACCAGTGTCCAAGAATTTAAAAAAAAAAAATTCTTATTTTTTCTTATGAAATGGTAGAGAATCTTTTTCTGAAGGTAATAAAACAAAAACTACGAAATTTGATGGAAAATTGACGAAATTATGCTCTCGCGAATTTTGATGCGTCGGCGATATTTACACATCGGCGATTTTGCCGACTTTGACTCCCATTTTAGGCCAATTACATTATTCCAGTCAACAAAATTCTTAGCTATTTCACTAGTATTACTTTTATTCTATCGATTGAGCACAAGAAATCGCCCAGTCAAGTGTTTCAACTACAAAATAAAGTGATCGGAAATTGGTAATTTAGCCAATTTAACTAAAAGTTCAAAATATTCGAATTTCAAAATAGGATGCAGAATAAACAATGCAGGCATTCCTGGCACTAAATTAACATTTCCTCTGTTCATTAGTTATGTTTTCAGTCTTTACAAATGAATTCCATTTTGATTTTTTATACAGTGGAACCCCGGCTAACGAAAGTACCATATAACGAAAAAATCGTGTAACGAAAGCTTTTTTCGCTTTCGTGTAACAAAAATTTACTCGTGTAGCAAACCGTACCAGACCTGTCTGCCTGCCCCGCGCAAGCGCTGTGAGGCGGACAGGACGCCAGTCAAGCGTTGTTTACACTTGAGAGAACATTACCCAGCGTGCTCTTTCAAACTTTCACAATACTTTTGTTGTGTTTATTGTTGGTTAAGTGATTATTTTCTTTTTTTCAACAAGTCGGCCGTCTCCCACCGAGGCAAGGTGACCCAAAAAGAAAGAAAATCCCCAAAAAGAAAATACTTTCATCAATATTCAACACTTTCACCACACTCATACATAATCACTGTCTTTGCAGAGGAGCTCAGATACGACAGCTGAGAAAAGTCCCTCCCAGCTGTCACTATCTCAGACCCCTCCTTTAAAGTGCAGGCATTGTACTTCCCATTTCCAGGACTCAAGTCCAATTAAATCAATTAACTGGTTTCCCTGAATCCCTTCACAAAATGTTACCCTGCTCACACTCCAACAGATCGTCATGTCCCAAAAACCATTCGTCTCCATTCACTCCTATCTAACACGCTCACACATGCTTGCTGGAAGTCCAAGCCCCTCGCCCACAAAACCTCCTTTACCCCTTCCCTCCAACCTTTTCTAGGACGACCCCTACCCCGCCTTCCTTCCCCTACAGATTTATACGCTCTCCAAGTCATTCTACTTTGATCCATTCTCTCTAAATGACCAAACCACCTCAACAACCCCTCTTCAGCCCTCTGACAAATACTTTTAGTAACTCCACACCTTCTCCTAATTTCCACATTCCGAATTTTCTGCATAATATTCACACCACACATTGCCCTTAGACAGGACATCTCCACTGCCTCCAGCCTCCTCCTCGCTGCAGCATTTGCAACCCATGCTTCACACCCATATAAGAGTGTTGGTACCACTATACTTTCGTACATTCCCTTCTTTTCCTCCATGGATAATGTTTTTTGTCTCCACAGATACCTCAATGCACCACTCACCTTTTTTCTTTTATCAATTCTATGGTTAACCTCATCCTTCATAAACCCATCCGCTGACACGTCAACACCCAAATATCTGAAAACATTTACTTCATCCATAATCCCTCTCTCCAATGTGATTGTCACTGTGAAATAAGTCACCATGGGTCCAAAGAAGCTTCACAAGTCAACAAAGGCTATAGCACCAGCCAGTGATAAAATGTAGCAATGGAAAAAAGTCACTCTGTCTTGACTTTTTTGGGTTATCCTAGGTTTTCTACACATATGCTGCTATGTATGATAATCTATGTATAACTGGATTTGTGTATACCTGAATAAACCTACTTACTTAACCCTTTCAGGGTTATGGTCGTACAAGTACATCTTACGCACTGGGGTTATTGACGTACTAGTACGCCTAAATTCTAGCGCCCTTAAATCAAGCAGAAACAGGCTGTTAGGCCTAGATGTGATAGAATGGGTCTGTGCGGTCAGTGTGCGCAGTATAAAAAAATTCCTGCACCACACAGTGCATAATGAGGAAAAAAAAAACTCTGACCCTGTTTTTGGTTTAAAACAGCGATTTTGCAGTCTATTTTCGTATGGTATTTACGCTTGTATTCTCGTTTTCTTAGTCTCATTTTATAGAATAGATGATATATTACAGAAATAGAATTCATTTTGACTGGTTTCACAATGACAAGTACCTTGAAACTGGACGCAAAGTAGCGAAAATGTTCGATTTTGGCCGATGTTCTAGAGTAAACAAATCAAACCATGCGTCCAATATACATCAACTGGAGATTCTAATATTCTTGCACAAGTGCACTGATATTATTTATACCATTTTTACAATGATGCAGTTGTATACATAACAGTAAATCTTCTATTTTTTGTGAGAATAAAAATTCAAAATGGAAAGCAAAAGTAATGTAAGAGGGGACTGGAGACGTGACTAATGAACAGAGAAGATGTTATTTTAGTGCCAAGAATGTCTGCCTTGTTTATTATGGACCCTATTTTGAAATTGGCATCGTTTGAAATTTGTGTGAAATTGGCCAAATTGCCATTTTCTGACCACTATTTTGGGTAGTTGAAATTGGTAAATAGGCGGTTTAATGTACTCAATCGATAGAAGAAATGGAGTTCTAGCAAAATAGCTATAATTTTAGTAGAGTGAAACATTGGAATTTGCCGAAAATAGGGCTCAAAGTGGGCGAAATCGCTGATGCGTAAATGTCATGGATACCACTAACTTCGCGAAACCATAATTCTGTTAGTTTTCGATCAAATTTCATAATTTTTGTGGCGTTATGATCGGAAAAATATTCTCTATCATTTCATAAGAAATTTTTTTTTTTTTTTAAATTCTTGGACCCTGAGAACGAGTTTCAGAGAGACCCCTTGGACCCCCAAAGGGTTAAGTAAGTTAAGTGATTAATCGATAGAAAATGACGACACAAAACTTAACTTCTACAATGTTGTTTGAGATTATAGGGACACTGAGAAGAGCGCCGTCCTCTGCTACCATCTCCTCCTTATACCCAACACACACTCCACCAGTCCTTCCAGATTCGTAATGACATGTTTTATTCATTCTAGAGTTTATATCATGTTTCTATGTTATTAATATTGTTTATTATGTCATATTAGATGAATTGTGCTAGATAAATAAGCTGTAGAGTTTATATTATTGTCATATTGAAGGACTATTTTGTCCTCTCTCCAAACAAACTCTCTCATATGCCAACAAGAGTCTTCAATAAAGGTAAAACTTATTTAACTGTTCATTTGTCCATTATAATTAGTGCTTTATATTTATTTCTCATTGTTTTCTGTATGCAAAACTATAGTATTTATTCTTTAAAAAAATTAATTTTTGGTTAAAATTTTTGGGTGGAAACGGATTAATTGTATTTACATACATTATTTCTTATGGGAAATAAGGTTTCGAATTACGAATTTTTCGTGTTGAGAACTAGCTCCTGGAACGGATTAATTTCGTTAGTCGAGGGTCCACTGTACGTATAATGAATTTTTATTCAAACCAAAAAATGGAAGATTTACTGTTATGCAATATTGTAATAATTGTACAAATAATATCACCACATTTGTGAACGTATATTAGACCCACCAGCTGGCGCGTATTAGACGTGTGAGGTCATTTGTTTACTCTTGAACATCGGCAAAAATTTAACATTTCCGCTACTTTGAGCTCAGTTTCAAGCCATTTCCTGTACTAAAACCAATCAAAATCATCTCTATTTCTGTAATATATCTTCCATTCTATCAAATGAGACCAAGAAATAGCAAATACAACTATAAAAAGTATACGAAAAAAACTGCAAAGTCGCTGTTTTAATCGAAAATTACGGTGTTTTTTTTTTCTCTCATTATGCACTATGTGCTGCAGGATTTGTTTTATGTGGTGCACACTTACCACATATATGTATTCTCTCATATCTAGGCCCAAATTTACCACTCACAGCTTATCTGAGTGAGCTGAGCTCATGGCGTAGAACTACGGTTCGGACCTGAAAGGGTTAAAAACACTTGGCAAAGTAAATGCACGCAATTGCTGAATATAATAAGTTCGTAAGATTTACCAGCATTTTGTATGCTTATGACATAAAAAGACCAGCAAATTTGCCACTGTGCAAAACATTTAACCCTCAAATATGCTATGATAGGTAAATTTTTGTCTAGACATGAGAGAATGGGTCTCTTCAATGAGTGTGCAGTGGATGATGAGAACAGCGAATCTCTGACCCTTGTGCTTGGTTTAAAACAGTGACTGAGGCACTTTCTTGAGTGAATTTTATGGTTTTATTGGTTGTTTCTTGGTGTCAAATGATAGACCAGAAAATATTCTAAATAATAATAATAACAAAATAAAGTCAGATGAACAAACGAAATTACTGGCCCACAGATGACTCCAACTTCACCCTGTCCCATATCTGTATGTTTCATAACAATAAAAAGGTTTCCAAATGAGCTGATGTAGGTAACATCTCTTAGCTAGTTAGGAATCCTTAACCTAACCTTGTAAATCCTCGTGAAAAAAAAATGATTTTGGTCAGTTTCAGACCATAAGTGGGCTGAAATAAGCCTCAAAGTAGAAGTATTATATATTGGGTGAGTTTTCTGGGAAAAGGTAGCCCCCCCCCCCAGCATGTTTCATGGGTTGTTACTAGGTCTGCTCTACTTCAACTATGAGGATGGCCTAAACCATGACTACTCATATTGTGGTAAAACTTCACATTTGTTTCAGTGATGATGCATTAACAAGAGAGGGCAACAGAGGCCTGGGGACATAATTAGTGAACAGAGAAAAATTGCTTTAGTGGCTAGAATGCCTACAGTGTTTACTTTGGACTCTCTTTAAATTTGAAACTGTAAATTTTGTGTAAAATTGGCCAAATTACCAACTTCTAGGGACAGTATAGGGTAGTTCTGATAGCTGAATGGTCAGTTTCTTCAGCTCAATTGATGAAAGGCATACTTGCAAAATAGCCAGGAATTGGTCAGTTTCAGGAATGGAATTGGTATAAATGGTCCTTAATTAACACTTTCAGAGTGGGTCCTGTTGTACTACAGCTTTGAAGCCCGGGTCGGTCCCGTTGTTCTACGTGATGAGCTCAACTCTCTCAGATAAGCTGTTAGCGGTAAATTTGGGCCTAGATATGAGAGAATGGGCCTATGTGGTAAATGTGTATAATATAAAAAATATCCTACAGCACGCAGTGCATGAAGAAAAAAACTGCGGCCGTGTTTTTGGTTTCAAACATTAACTTAGTGGTGTATTTTTGTATGGTTTTTTATGGTTGTATTCTCTGTTGCTTGGTCTCAATTGATAAAATGGAAGATATATTCTGAATGGTTTCAGGACTGAAAGTAGCATGAAATTGAGCTCAAAGTAGCAGAAATGTTTGATTTTTGCTGATATTCCAGAGTACACAAATTGCATCACTCATCCAATACATGTCCAACTGGGCAGTCTTGTGTGTGCTCACAAGTGCACTGACATTATTTAACCAATTATTACAATAATGCAGTATTTTGCATAACAGTAAATCTTCTATTTTTTGTGTGAATAAAAATTCAAAATCAAAAGCAAGCGTAATATAGAAGAGGCCTGGGGACGAAACTAATAAACAGAGTAAATTTTTTTTCATTCCAAGAATGTCTACATTGTTAATTCTGGACCCTATTTTTAAATTGGCAATTTTTTAATTTTGTGTGAAACTGGCCAAATTACCAATTTCCGATCACATTATTGGGTAGTTGAAATAGATTTCTTGCACTTAATCATTAGAATGGAAGGAATACTAGCGAAATAGCTATGAGTTGGTTGACTGGAATGAAACTGGCCGAAAATAGGGCTCAAAGTTGGAAATCGCCAATGTGTAAATATCGCCAAGACCGCTAACTTTGCGAGAGCGTAACTCCCTAAGTTTTCCATCAAATTTTGTACTCTTGGTTTCATTACCTTCGGAAAAAGATTCTCTTATTATTTCATATGAAAAGATAATTTTTTTTTAGGTTCTACAACCCTGAGGACAAGTTTCAGATCAGGTTCAGACCCTGAATAGGTTAAAGTGGGTGAAATCACAATTGTGTAAAGTGCTCCCCAACCTCCAATTTCACGGTAGCAACCATAAAATTGGAGGTTGGGGAGCACTTTACACAACTGTGATTTCACCCACTAACCCTTTCATGGTCTGAATTTACGCATTGGTGATTTCCCTTAAGTTTTAAAACAAATTTCACATTTTTTTGGTGTCATTACCTTTAAAAAAAAAAATTCTTTACCATCTCAAATAGCTTTTGTTGTTGTTGTTCGGGGAGGAAGAACTGCACACTGAAGGGACTTTTAATTTCAGGAACAGTGACAATGAAGGGGTTAAGCTTGTTTCATACTAATTTGACAGGACAGAGGTACATCCTTGCAGCATGTAAATTATTTCAATATTGTGTCAAGTTGATATTATTGTACACATGAGTTTATGAATAGCTTCATCCTCTTCAGTAATAAGGTAAGTACTGCACTTGGAACTGGATCATAAGCTATTTGACTATCCTAATAATGATTAAGATCTTACTTAGAAATGTATCAATAAGAGATGAAAATTTAGGGGAAAAAAAAAAAAGTACTGTTTGCCACTTGCTATTTCAAGATTAAAAACTAAACTATACTAAAGACCAACATAACTATTAAAAGTAAGGTAAGTAAAACAAAGGTTTTGTTAACCACACAATAAGAATCTATCACACTGAATTTAAATTTAAAAATTCATACCACCCAGGAGGTACTACCGGCCTGCCAAACAGAAACCTGTCAATGTTTTACACAATGGTAGATTTGGTGGTGTTTTTCTTTCTCATAAACATGCAAGATAAGAGATGCATCTTGCTATTTCTACTTACACTTAGGTCACACTACACATATAAGTATATGTACAGTGGACCCCCGGAAATCATACTGCTCCCAACTCAAACAATTATGTAAGTGAATTTTTGTAAGTGCTTTTGTAAGTGTATTTTTGGGGATCTGAAACGGACTAATCTAATTTACATTTGTCCTTATGGGAACAAATTCGTTCGGTAACGGCACTAGAACAGCATTCTTGAACGAATTATGTCCGATTTCCGGGGGTCCACTGTACAGTGGACCCCCGAGTTTCGTAAAAACTTCACTCCTGAAGTATGCTCAAGTGCCATTACCGAACGAATTTACTCCCTTAAGGAAAAATGTCACGTAGGTTAGTCTATTTCAGACCCCCAAAAATACACTTCCACAAGCACTTACAATATTATACTTACATAAATGTACGATTTCCGGGGTTTACGAAACTCGGGGGTCCACTGTATTTGTACCCCCCCTCTGGCGCTCAATTGAACTGGTGCTCCCACAAGGTACTAAGTAGACCCAGATTTTTTTAATACTGTACACACCGAGTGTTAAGATCCATTTTATACTGACCAGGCATCTCTGGCCAATCGTGCCAAATTTGGAGGCAGGAAAAATAAAATGTAGATCTTCATCTATTTTCCTTAATAGTTCTTGCACTTATTTATTTTCCTTCCCATCTCCATGAGGAAGTGGTGAAGAATCCTTCCTCCATAAGCCATGCGTGTTGTAAGAGGTGACTAAAATACTGGGAGCAAGGGGCTAGTGACCCCTTCTCCTGAATACATTACTAAATTTAAAAGAAAAACTTTTGTTTTTCTTTTTAGGTCACCCTGCCTTGGTGGGATATGGCTGGTTTGATAAAGAAAGAAAAGATAATTGTCAATGCTGTTGTTGTAGGGGTTCTATAGTGAAAAGTGAGGTAGTAATAACACCAACAGGACTCTTATACTTATATTGGCGAGTAAGACGAAGCTCAGCTGCTGATACGTCTGCCCCTTGGCTGGTCCAGAATCTGACTGGTTAGACTAGATATTATAAATGAAAAGCAGCTGGATGTCCCAGCTCTAAGCAAAACACAGCAGATGGGGGTAGGAGAGTTTCAATAGGGAGAAATAAATGGAATAATGTCAGGGGTATCTGAGAGTTAGAGATAAGGAAGGTGTAGCAATAATGTTGAAGGATCAGTTATGGCAGGAAAAATAGGGAATATAAATGTATAAATTCAAGGATTATGTGGAATAAAAGAAGGGTTTGATGCAAAAAGTAGGTTATACTAACTGTTTATAACAGTTATACTAAATATTTATGCACCTGGAGAAGAGAGAATTGTTTAGAGTGCTTAGGAAATTTTGAACCAAATGAGAGTAATTATATGGGGAAACCTCGATACTATAACAGAAGAAACTGTTGTAGAGGCTATAGTATGCAAGTTTGGGGTGCCATGAGTAAATTACAATTGGGGCCTTTGATTGAACTTTATACAGAAAGCAGTTTGATAATAGGTAATGCATATTTTAAGAAAAAAGAGGGTAAATAAGTATACAAGATGTGATACAGGGCATAATGACAATAGTTGGAATATGCACTGGTAGATAAAAGATTGATGGAAGATTTCTGGATGTGTAAGTTCACAGAGGGGGACAACAAATATATCAGATCATTATTTAGTTGTAGCTACAGTGAGATTAAGTGGTAGATAGGGTACATGGAGAATAACATCAAGGAGAGAGAGGTGTGAAAGAACTTGGACATCTAGCAGGCATGAGTAAGCTTGTTAAGATAGGAGTGGAGGCAAATGATTTTTGGAACTTGATGAGCTGTTGGAGTGTGAGCAAGTTAACATTTGTAATGGGTTTCAGGGAAACCAGTTAACTGGACTCGAGTCTCGGAGGTGGAAAGTACAGTGCCTCTGCTATGAAGGAGGGGCGAGAACATTTCCAGTTTGGAGGGGCATCCGAACTGTAATATCAGCACACGCCTGGCAAGACAGTTATAGAGTGAATGATGGTGAAAGTGTTTTTTTTTTTTGGGGTCACCCTACTTCAGTGGGAGATGGCTGGCGTAAAAAAAAATTATGCCCTTGGTTCTAAAAAAAGAAGTACCAATATATGTATTTAAGAAGCAGCAAGAGCCATATGAAAGGCAATAATAATAATACTATAATCATTTTAAGTTGTAGGTAGTAGGTTGGTAGACAGCAACCGCCCAGGGAGGTACTACCGTCCTGCCAAGTGAGTGTAAAACGAAAGCCTGTATTTGTTTTATATGATGGTAGGATTGCTGGTGTCTTTTTTTCTGTCTCATAAACATGCAAGATTTCATGTATGTCTTGTTACTTCTACTTACACTTAGGTCACACTACACATTCATGTACAAGCATATATATATACACACACCCCTCTGGGTTTTCTTCTATTTTCTTACTAGTTCTTGTTCTTATTTCCTCTTATCTCCATGGGGAAGTGGAACAGAATTCTTCCTCCGTAAGCCATGCGTGTCGTAAGAGGCGACTAAAATGCCGGGAGCAAGGGGCTAGTAACCCCTTCTCCTGTATATATTACTAAATGTAAAAGGAGAAACTTTTGTTTTTTCTTTTGGGCCACCCCGCTTCGGTGGGAAACGGCCGACGTGTTGAAAGAAAGAAGAAGAATCATTTTAAGTGTATTAATGTTGGTAGAATTAGACAATTTTTTTTTTTCAACAAGTCGGCCGTCTCGCACCAAGGCAGGGTGACCCAAAAAGAAAGAAAATACCCAAAAAGAAAATACTTTCATCATCATTCAACACTTTCACCTCACTCATGCATAATCATTCTTTTTCCAGAGGAGCTCAGATACGACAATATGTTAAGTAAAAGGACACAGATACAACTAATGTGACATTTTATTGTGGCAACGTTTCGCTCTCCAGGAGCTTTATCAAGCCGTTACAAACAATACATGGACACAGAGGGTATATATAGGCTTAGAGTGAGGTGTAATACTAGTGGTGGTAGTAGTAGTAGTAATATAAGTTGTAGTAGTAGTAGTAATATAAGTTGTAGTAGTAGTAGTAATATAATATGGTAGAACAATCAACTAGCACATGAGTAAAAGGTTGTAAAAGCTATTACTTGGGTAGCATAAAAATAGGTTAGACAAATATTTCTGTTGGTGGTTGGATTTGAGAAGGTCTGTTTCAGTGTTCCTCCTCTGTTGTGTTCTTGTGAAGCAGAGACTATGTGATGGCAGGGTTTTCTGTTTTGAGGAGGATTTTTGCTAATACTTCAGAGATGATGAAGCTGCCTTTATTTTGCTTGATTGTGTTAGAAACAACAAATAATGATGATTCAAGGTATTTACGTCTGCGGAAATTAGGGTCTCTGATCACTAGTCAGGCGTTGTTGAATTTCATGAGGTGACTGGTGGAATTCCGGTATTGTACACAGGCATTGTTCAAATTATCATTTCCTACATGTGTTAATGTGTTCATTGAGGTGTCTCGAGGTTCCTAGCTGTTTCACCTACATATATCCTGTCACAGCCTCCACAAGGTATAGTGTAAACTCCTGCATTGACTGGTTCATGGTGGTTCGATTTTGTCCTGGTTAGATCCCTTATGGATCTTCATCATCTCTGATGTATTAGCAAAAATCCTCCTCAAAACAGTAAACCCTGCCATCACATAGTCTGTTACACAAGAACACAACAGAGGAGGAACATTGGAACAGACCTTCTCAAATCCAACCACCAAAAGAAATATTTGTCTAACCTATTTTTATGCTACCTAAGTAATAGCTTTTATAACCTTTAACTCATGTGCAAGTTGACTGTTCTACCATATTGTATTACTACTACTGCTACAACTTATATTACTACCACTAGTATTACACCTCACTCTAAGCCTATATATACCCTGTGTCCATGTATTGTTTGTAATGGCTTGATAAAGCTCCTGGAGAGCAAAACATTGCCACAATAAAATGTCACATTAGCTGCACTTGTGTCCTTTTACTTAACATTTTAAATGCTAAACCCAAAAGGGTCGTACAGCACTGCAGGCAGGGATGTGTGGAAAGAGGAATGTGCTAGAGTGATGAGGGAATGAAGGGAAAGTGTGTGCAAGAACGGGGGCTAGTGGGGGTTAGGGAGATTGCAAAAGAAAAAGGAAAATCACTGCTGGTCATATGAAGGATAGTATCCCTTTTACAAGTGACTTACCCAGTATCTACAATAATAATTAATAACTACATTTTTCCTAGGTAGTAGGTTGGTAGACAGCAACCACCCAGGGAGGTACTACCGTCTTGCCAAATGAGTGTAAAACGGAAGCCTGTAATTGTTTTACATGATGGTAGGATTGCTGGTGTCTTTTTTCTATCTCATAAACATGCAAGATTTCAGGCATGTCTTGTTACTTCTACTTACACTTAGGTCACATTACACATTCATGTACAAGCATATATATACACACCCCTCTGGGTTTTCTTCTATTTTCTTACTAGTTCTTGTTCTTATTTCCTCTTATCTCCATGGGGAAGTGGAACAGAATTCTTCCTCCGTAAGCCATGCGTGTCGTAAGAGTTGACTAAAATGCCGGGAGCAAGGGGCTAGTAACCCCTTCTCCTGTATACATTTCTAAAGTTAAAAAGAGAAACTTTTGTTTTTCTCTTTGGGCCACCCCGCCTTGGTGGGAAGCGGCCGATTTGTTGAAAGAAGAAGAACTACATTTTTCTCTCACCTGAACCAAGCCAAGCACCAAGATATCTGGACAATGTTGGATGGGAAACTTGAACAGCTCCTTGACAGCTGTAAAATGACCAGATTCACCAAGGCAGAGAAGGGTTTCCAGTAGCTGAACAGATTTCCATGTTGCCACCTGTAAATCAACATACAGAACTGAGAGTTATTTCAATTAGCCAACTATACTGTTCTTAAAATGGTAAATATTAACAAATCAATATTTAAACTACTTGTTTTCTTTCAAACTGCAATTGTAGTAAGTGCATGCAATATCCAGCACCAAAGAACTTTTATAGCATGTACATCTCATTACTAACTATATTTCTTGTCTACCATGTATCATTGTACCATGTCTCAATAAAGTATTATTATTATTATTATTATTATTACTTAACATGGCAATTTCAAATGCATAACTGAAAAATAAAATCTTTCAATATATACCTCTTTGTTATCAAGTTCTGGCAGTGTTTTAAGGCAATCAGTCGACACCAAGTGACAAGGAAAATCAATGAAACAAAATATTTCAGAAGTCTTGAGAATCTGTGTAATAAGATTTAGTTGCTCTTCACTGTTTTTCCATTGGTGATAGAAGCAATCCACAGGGAACAATTCCCACCTTAATCCTTGGCCTTGAAGAAGACATCTAGAAAGATAATGAAAAATTTAGGTAGATAAACTGTCACAAATAAAATTTAAGAACCTACTTTTTTTTATTATTATTATCCAGTGCACTTGCATCACAGTCCAACACTGGCAAGCCACCAGTTCCTGCTGCTGTGGCCCATAATGAGGCCATTGGCTATCACATTCATGTGTCCTTATGCACATCTTGCTGCTTCCCCACCACAGAACCAGCACTGCTGAATGAGTCATCTTGTGATAGAGCTTGCATCACATTTTTTTATTCCACAATAAATAGACTAACAATTGTAAGTGATAAGACTTAGAAAAATATATAAAAATAATTGCATGGACAGCATAACAAAGTTTGACAAATTACTAGAGCCAAATCTTACCTGAGAGCAGTGATTAGCAGCTTTAAGCCTTGTCTGTCCTTTACCAAGAATCCTTTGTGATCTAATTTCACAATCACCTCTTTAACATGAAGATTCGGAACAACTTCAAGGAGCCCCTTGATAAAAATTTCTACATTCCAACCATGAGGACCAGAAAGATTTCCTGATCCCCCCAAACCCACTTCATTTGCTGGGGCTGTCTGTGACTGGTTGTTTGGGGCCTTATCTTTATTGTCACTCCACAGTGAGCTGGGTGAATTAAGGTTCTGGAGTCCAATCTGTTAGAAAAGCTTGGCAATTTTTAATTGTACTAAAAGTTTTTCAACTAAGCTAAAAGGAATGCATTATTATTAGTAAAGTATTAGGTACAATTTTTTTTTTTCATTCAGTAACTTACTACCTATTCCATACACTTGCAACATCTGCCACATTGCTTCCCTATCCACTCTATCATATGCTTTTTCTAAATCCATAAATGCAATGAAAACTTCCCTACCTTTATCTAAATACTGTTCACATACATGCTTTAATGTAACCACTTGATCTACACATCCCCTACCCACTCTAAAACCTCCTTGCCCATCTGCGTATACTTTACCTGGAATACTCAGTAAATTTATTCCCCTATAATTTTTAAAATCTCTTTTGTCACCCTTCCCTTTATATAAAGGAACTATACACGCTCTCTGTCTATCCTTAGGTACCTTCCCCTCTTTCATACATTTATTAAACAAAAATACGAACCACTCCAACACAATATCTCCCCCTGCTTTTAACATTTCTGTCATGATCCCGTCAGTTCCTGCTGTTTTATCCCCTTTCATTCTATGTAATGCCTCATGCACCTCCCCCACACTCACATCCTGCTCTTCTTCACTCCTAAAGGATGTTATACCTCCCTGGCCAGTACATGAAATTACCGCCTCCCTTTTTTCCATCAACATTTAAAAGTTCCTCAAAATATTCCTGCCATTTACCCAATACCTCCAGCTCCCCATCTACTAACTCCCCTACTCTGTTTTTAACTGACAAATCCATTCGTTCCATAGGCTTTCTTAACTTGTTTATCTCACTCCAAAACTTTTTCTTATTTTCAGCAAAATTTCTTGACAGTGCCTCTCCCACTCTTTCATCTGTTCAGGTTAGGGTGTGTAGGAGAGAGGGAGATTACTTCCCAGTAAAAGTAGGTCTTAGACAGGGATGTGTGATGTCACCATGGTTGTTTAATATATTTATAGATGGGGTTGTAAAAGAAGTAAATGTTAGGGTGTTGGGGAGAGGAGTGGGATTAAATTATGGGGAATCAAATACAAAATGGGAGTTAACACAGTTATTTTTTTGCTGATACTGTGCTTATGGGGAGATTCTAAAGAAACGTTGCAATGGTTAGTGGACGAGTTTGGGTGTGTAAATGTAGAAAGTTGAAAGTGAACAAAGATAAGAGTAAGGTGATGAGAGTATCAAACGATTTAGATAAAGAAAAATTGGATATCACATTGGAGAGAGGGAGTATGGAAGAAGTGAATGTTTTCAGACTTTTGGGAGTTGACTTGTCAGCGGATGGGTTTATGAAGGATGAGGTTAACAACAGAATTGATGAAGGAAAAAAGGCAAGTGGTGCATTGAGGTCTCTGTGGAGACAAAAAAGCTTGGGTTGTAAATACTGCAGCGAGGAGGCGGCTGGAGGCAGTGGAGATGTCTTGTCTTAGGGCAATGTGTGGTGTAAATATTATGCAGAGAATTCAGAGTGTGGAAATTAGGAGGTGTGGAGTTACTAAAAGTGTTAGTCAGAGGGCTGAAGAGGGGTTGTTGAGGTGGTTTGGTCATTTAGAGAGAATGGATCAAAGTAGAATGACTTGGAGAGCATATAAATCTGTAGAGGAAGGAAGGAGGGGTAGGGTCATCCTCGAAAAAGTTGGAGGGAGGGGGTAAAGGAGGTTTTGTGGGCGAGGGGCTTGGACTTCCAGCAAGCGTGTGTGAGCGTGTTAGATAGGAGTGAATGGAGACGAATGATTTTTGGGACTTGAGCTGTTGGAGTGTGAGCAGGGTAATATTTAGTGAAGGGATTCAGGGAAACCGGTTATTATAGATTTAGCCGGACTTGAGTCCTGGAAATGGGAAGTACAATGCCTGCACTTTAAAGGAGGAGTCTGGGATAGTGACAGTTAGGAGGGACTATTCTAAGCTTTCATATCTGAGCGCCTCTGCAAAGACAGTGATTATGTATGAGTGAGGTGAAAGTGTTGAATGATGATGAAAGTATTTTCTTTTTGGGGATTTTCTTTCTTTTTGGGTTACCCTGCCTCGGTGGGAGACGGCTGACTTGTTGAAAAAAAAAAAAAACTAGGTACAAGCATAAACCTAATGCACTTCGTGCTCTGTTGCCAGAATATATCAAAATGACTTGTTAAGTAACTAATGTTTTCCCAAACAAGCCTTGAATCAGTCAGATTATATAATTAATGTAATATTGGCAAAAACCATCATGCACACTATGTTCTTCAGCTAAATTAAAATCAAATCCTTTGATATTTATTTTGAAATGTTTTCTGCATCAATTAGCACTATTAATTACATACAGTACACAAAGAATCCTTATTTGCAGAGTGATCAATCTATTAAAATAATTTTTTTTCAACATGTCAGCCATCTCTCACCGAATCAGGGTGACCTAAAAAGAAAGAAACTTTCATCATTCAACACTGTCACCATCATTCACACATAATCACTGTTTTTGCCAAGGCACCCAGATACGACAATTTAGATGTCACTTCAAACAGCCAATATCCCAAACCTTTCCTTTAAAGTGAAAGCATTGTGCTTCCCACCTCCAGGACTCAAGTCCAGCTAACTGGTTTCCCTGAATTCCTTCACAGGTCCCAAAAACCATTTGTCTCTATTCACCCCTATCTAACATGCTTACACATGCCTGCTGCATGTCAGGGCCCGTTACACACAAAACCTCCTTTACCCTCTCCCTCCATCCTTTCCTAGGATGACCCCTACCCCTCTTCCCCTCCACTACAGCTTTATACACCCTCCAAGCCATCCTATTTTTCTCCATCTTCTCTAAATGACCAAACCACCTCAACAACCCCTCTTCGGCCCTCTGAATTATACTTTTAGTATGGGTATTTAAAATGAAGACCCATGTTTATTAAAATTCTATTATATTGAACTTCATATCACTTTCCCATACAAGTACAGCTGTAAACAATAATGTTCACACATTAACCTTTGTTATTCTGTACAGTTCATTTAGGTCTCATGTAGTTCAAAGGATGTATACAAAAAAGGCTGCCTAATGTGAATCCAGACTATGTGAAACTGGTTTATATAGCTAAATAGGGATTTAACGCCAGAAGTGAGGTATATGTCCATGTGGCAGTATTTCCTTAAATATGACTAACTGCATTAATATTGAAGTTTTAAAGTTTAAAAAATTACCAAACCAAACAAAAGCAAGCCCACATATCTAAGCATATTTTCATGAATTATGATTGGCTTTGATTTTGATTTCTGAATAGTGAGCAACATCACCTTTAATGTTTTTGCAATACTATTTTCAAATTCTTTTCACTAGTGTCACCTTAAACCATTTTGGTAAACATGAATCTTAAATATGAAAATCCATACACAGTACAACTTCCAGTTCAGCTCAAGCAGAGCTAACTAGCATTTTACTGAAATTGACCATTAACAAAACCCCTCATGCATGCAGTAACTTTCAACAAGACAATTGTTACCAAGATCTGTAGTGAATGAGGTTAATTTCTAATTATTATATTAAGTCATATTCCAGAGTGTCTTGCCTAAAACAACATAAGAATATATAATAACTCATTTTAAATAGATTCTCCCTTCATGGGGAGTATTGTCTTGACATTAGTGAAAGATTCTTCACCTAAGGAATTTGAGTTACCCTTTCCTTCTCTTCCTTGAATCCAGCCTGTCTGCCTTCTATTCCCCAAGTGCTGTATTATCATTATAGGTTACAGCTTTCCCATAAATACAATAATCTAATAAACTATTACAAAATTTTCAAATCAATTCAATATTGTCCCAGTAGATACATCAACATACATCACTTCTCCATGTACAACTCCAGTCAAATGACACTTTCTGTTTAAATCTTGAATGCAAGTTGATTAGATTTAACAAGCATTGTCTTACCTGCTCAGATGGTAAACCCGTATGAGTTCGAACCATAACACCCAAGACCTTGGCTACAGCTGCTGGGGTTATGGAACTCACCCCAAAATTGGCCAAATTGTTTCTACATTCTTCCACAGTATTGCAGAAACTATAGCCTAACTCTAAGACTAGATCAGCTAATGAACCATCAAGCTGAAAAAAATTAATTGAGATTTTGAAAGATGCATTTTCAATAATATTCACTGAACCATTAGTACAATTTTTTAACTTACCAATTTGTAAAATTTTACAATATACAAACATTACCAACTTCATATATTTTTACTATGACTTAATAACCATTTTCATGACAAGAATCTCAAATACGTTAATTTGTCAACCTTCAAGATCAACTTACAAATAAAATGTAATATTGTACTATAAAGAAACTATCAGTATGCACTATGTAAAACTTACAAGATTTTTTGCCATGTTGGCAGGTGGTTCTTGAGTTATTTTCTCCATAGGAATGTCAGAGTCTGGGTAAAGTAGTGGAGCAAGAACCACAGGGACACGTGACCGGGGAAATTCTCGCTGTAGAGTGCTAATGAAGGCCTGCCTCGACTCTTGAGGTAGTAGTGCAGTAGGTGGATCCCTCCAAAGATGAACAATGTGAGTTAGCAACAGGTGCAGGGATTCTGTTGATAGCTCTAACAACTCCCGGTCCCCCGATTCTGAAAAATGCAAATTAAGCATTCTTAATATATATTAACAATAAAATCAAGAGTGGAAGTAAAAAATAGTAAAATTCATAATCTACAATAAAAATCTTTCTTTCTTCTTTCTACAAATCGGCCGCTTCCCACCAAGGCGGGGTGGCCCAAAGAGAAAAACAAAAGTTTCTCTTTTTAACTTTAGTAATGTATACAGGAGAAGGGGTTACTAGCCCCTTGCTCCCGGCATTTTAGTCGACTCTTACGACACGCATGGCTTACGGAGGAAGAATTCTGTTCCACTTCCCCATGGAGATAAGAGGAAATAAGAACAAGAACTAGTAAGAAAATAGAAGAAAACCCAGAGGGGTGTGTATATATATGCTTGTACATGAATGTGTAATGTGACCTAAGTGTAGGTAGAAGTAACAAGACATGCCTGAAATCTTGCATGTTTATGAGACAGAAAAAAGACACCAGCAATCCTACCATCATGTAAAACAATTACAGGCTTTCGTTTTACACTCATTTGGCAAGACGGTAGTACCTCCCTGGGTGGTTGCTGTCTACCAACCTACTACCTAAGTTAAATTAGAAAATACATGAAAAATTATCAAAAAATATAAAAGAATAAACAAGTTACTTAACCATTCATTAACCCTTAAGCTGCCAATGACAAATTTATGCCAACTGGAAAAATGCCTTTGACATAAATTTACCCCAAAATTCAAAGACCTTCAAAATGGTCCCAATTGGCTTGGTTAGGACTACATCAGAGAAAACAATTCTGTGCCATAGGTGTGAACAGAAATAAAAACTTTGACACTTTCCTGCTCATAGACAGGTTAGTCAATAAATTAAACTGGCAATTTTCAAACAACTTAAGTAACAAACCAAAGGTTCATCAACACAATCTTCAAGATGCTTCATTTCTAGAAAATGCAAGTGTTGAGCTTCATCACATGCAACTTCTTGAGTTAATTATACTATTAACATCTCAAATTGAAATTACTACTAGGCTAAAATTATACTGTGATGCTTTCATAGATCAGATAAGCTGGTATGCATCAGTGTGACTTTGCCAATTAATTTAGCACATGAATGTAGCTTTTCCTACCTGCAACTGACAAAAACTTACTTGAGGAACATCAGCAGTGATAGCAGAATAACAGATATTGCAGTTTTATCTATAAATTCAAAAAGAACAGAGTCTGAATGTTGAAGGTATTACTTATACTTCTTGCTTCCAACAACAACTTCTCAGATACCCTGAGCCTCTCATCTGAGAGAATGAATCTATTATTTTCTTCCTGGATATCAAAACTGTACACTAACAAAGCCATTATTTTGATGGCAAGTTATATACTGATCCAATTTCATATACAGTGGACCCCCGGTTTACGTTATTAATTCGTTCCAGAATGCTGTTCAAGTACCGTTTCCAAACGAATTTGTTCCCATAAGGAATAATGTAAATTAGATTAGTCCTTTTAGACCCCCAAAAATATACTTACAAAAGCACTTACAAAAATACACTTACATAATTGTTCAAGTTTGGAGCCTAACGTAAACCGGGGGTCCACTGTACAGTGGTACCTCGGCATACGAACAGCTCCCAACTCAAACAATTATGTAAGTGTATCTTGGCAAGTCCTTTTGTAAGTGTATTTTTTTTTTGGGGGGGGGAGGGGGGAAGGTATCCATGGTAATAAAGTTATGTTAAGCCTGAGGCATTATATATAAAAACACATGTTGATGGTTCGCTCTGCCAGTCAGCGGCATCTACTAAAACACGCTACATTTACGTGAAACAGCGCTGAGAAACACGCCAGTACAAACATTTCTGTCATGATCCCGTCAGTTCCAGCTGCTTTACCCCCTTTCATTCTACGTAATGCCTCATGCACCTCCCCCACACTCACATCTTGCTCTTTTTCACTCCAAAGAGATGTTATACCTCCCTGGCCAGTGCATGAAATTACTGCCTCCCTTTCTTCATCGACATTTAAGTTCCTCAAAATACTCCCGCCATCTACCCAATACCTCCAGCTCTCCATCTATTAACTCCCCTACTCTGTTTTTAACTGACAAATCCATTTGTTCCTAAGGCTTTCTTAACATGTTTATCTCACTCCAAAATTTTTTTCTTATTCTCAGCAAAATTTCTTGACAGTGCCTCTCCCACTCTCATTTGCTCTCCTTTTGAACTCTCTCACCACTCTTCACCTTTCTTTTACTCTCCATAGTATACTCTGCCCTTCTTATATCACTTCTGCTTTGTAAAAACCTCTCATAAGCTACCTTTTTCTCTTTTATCACACCCTTTAACTCATCATTCCACCAATCACTCCTCTTCCCTCCTGCACCAACCCTCCTATAGACACAAACTTCTGCCTCACATTCTAATACTGCATTTTTAAAACTATCCCATCCCACTTCAACCCCCCACTACTCATACTTGCACTAGCCCACCTTTCTGCCAACAGTTGCTTATATCTCACCCTAACTTCCTCCTCCCTTAGTTTATAAACTTTCACCTCTCTCTTACTTACTGTTGCCATTTTCCTTTTGTCCCATCTACATCTTACTCTAACTATAGCAACAACTAGATAATGATCTGATGTATCTGTTGCCCCTCTATAAACATGTACATCCTGAAGCCTACTCATCAACCTTTTATCCACCAATACATAATCTAACAAACTACTTTCATTATATACTATATCATATCTTGTATACTTAATTATCCTCTTTTTCATAAAATATGTATTGCTTATTATCAAACCTCTTTCTACACATAGTTCAATTAATGGCTCCCCATTTTCATTTACCCTTGGCACCCCAAATTTACCTACTACTCCCTCTACAACATTTTTACCCACTTTAGCATTGGGATCCCCTACCACAAGTACTCTTTCACCTGGTTCAAAACTCCCCACACACTCAACATTTCCCAAAATCTTTCTCTCTCCTCTACACTTCTCTCTTCTCCAGGTGCATAAACACTTACTATAACCCACTTTTCACATCCAACCTTTATTTTACTCCACATAATCCTTGAATTTACATTTATATTCCTTCTTTTCCTGCCATAACTTAACCTTCAACATTATTGCTACTCCTTCCTTAGCTATAGCTCCATTAGAAACCCCTGATCTAATCCCATTTATTTCTTCCCGCTGAAACTCTCATACCCCCTTCAGCTTTGTTTCACTTAAGAGCCAGGACATCCAGCTTCTTTTCATTCATAACATCCACAATCATCTCTTTCTTATCATTCGCACTATAACCACACATTCAAACATCCCACTTTGACGGATTTTTACTTTTTCTTTTTAGTAAGTTTTACGAGAAAAGGGGTTACTAGCCCATTGCTCATGGCATTTCAGTTGACTTTTACAACATGCATGGCTTACAGAGAAAAGATTCTTATTCCACTTCCCCATGTATATATGAATGGAAAAGTAATAAGAACAAGCACTATTAACCCTTTCGTGGTCGGTGCCGTACTAGTACAGTCATATCTCGGGTAACGATGCTGTCAGTTAACGATAGTTTCGGGTAACGACATTTATAACGTAAAAAAAATGATTGCGGGTAACGATGTTTGCTTCGGGTAACGACATTCGTACCGGACGTGTCCGCGTGGCGCCCAGCTGAGCGCGCACTCCAGGGAGTGTCAGTGTGCTATTGTTTACAAGCGAGAGCGACCACCCACCCACACCCACGCATTCATACCAGTATATTGTCATTATTCCACTGTTCTTAGTGCATGCAACTGCTAAATAAGCTACCATGGGTCCAAGGAAAGCTCCTAGTGGTAAGCCTGTGGCAAAGAGGAACAGAAATACATGTACGATAGAACTGAAGAAGGAGATAATAGAAAAATATGAAAGTGGAGTGCGTATCAGTGAGCTGGCCAGGCTGTATGGTAAAGCCTTTTCTACCATCACTACCACTGTGGCCAAGAAAAATACACGTAAAATCAAGGAAGCTGTTGTTGCAAAAGGATCATCTGTGTTCAGTGACTCTCAAGCTGGTCCTAGTGGCATTCAAAGAAAAAGGGAAGTAACCCCAGAAAAGAACTTGGTACCTGCAGTGTTAATGGAAGGGGATTCCCCTTCCAAACACTAGCATACTACTCGACCTTCTCCCCTCCTCCACACATCAACAACTCTTCAATAAATGTAAGTGACATGTTATTGTACAATATTTACATGTGTATTTAGTTATTCTTCATTAAATTGTGTATTATTTAATGTCAAAAAGTTCTAAAAAATATTTTATTTAACTACTTTTGGAAGTCTTGGACGGATTAAATTTATTTCCATTATTTCTTATGGGGAAAATTGATTCGGGTAACGATTGTTTCGGCTAAAGATATACCCTCTCTGACGGATTAATATCGTTAACCGAGGTATGACTGTACGCGTAAATTCTAGCGGCCTCAAATTAAGTGGGAAACGGCTGGTAGGCCTACATATGAAAGAATGGATCTGTGTGGTCAGTGTGCAGTATAAAAAAAATCCTGCAGCACACACTGCATGAGAAAAAAAAACTGACCGTATTTTTAGTTTAAAACAGCGACTTTGCAGTCTATTTTCGTATGGTATTTATTGATGTACTGTAGTCTCGTTTTCTTGGTCTCATTATATAGAATGGAAGATATATTACAGAAATAGATATGATTTTGACTGGTTTTACGATGACAAGTACCTTGCAATTGAGCTCAAAGTAGAGAAAATGTTCGATTTTTGCTGATGTTCTAGAGTAAACAAATCACGCCACGCGTTCAATACACGTCAACTGATGAGTCTAATATTCTTTCACAAGTGCGATGATATTATTTATACCGTTTTTACAATGATGCAGTTGTATACCTAACATTAAATCTTATATTTTTTGTGAGAATAAAAATTCAAAATGGAAAGCAAAAGTAATGTAAGAGGGGCCTGGAGACGTGACTAATGAACAGAGAAGATGTTATTTTAGTGCCAGGAATGTCTGCCTTGTTGGTTCTGGACCCATTTTGAAATTGGCATCGTTTCAAATTTATGTGAAATTGGCCAAATTGCCAATTTCTGACCACTTTTTTGGGTAGTTGAAATTGGTAAATGGGTGGTTTCTTGTACTCAATTGATAGAAGAAATGTTGTTCTAGCGAAATAGCTATGATTTTAGTAGACTGAAACATTGGAATTGGCCAAAAAATAGGGCTCAAAGTAGGCAAAATCACCGATGCGTAAATATCGTCGAGACCGATAACTTCGCGAGAGCATAATTCCGTAAGTTTTCGATCAAATTTCATACTTTTGTTGTCGTTATGATCGAAAAAAGATTCTCTATCATTTCATAAGAAAAAAATAATTTTTTTTTTCCAAAAAATTTTCGACCAAGAGAACGAGTTTGGAAGAGGGCCTGTCGACCCCAAAGGGTTAAAATAAAATCAAAGAAAACTCAGATGAGTGTATACATAAACATGAACATGCATGTGTAGTGCAACCTAAGTGTAAGTAGAAGTAGCAAGACGTACCTGAAATCTTGCATGTTTATAGGACAGAAAAGAGACACCAGTAATCCTACCATTATGTAAAACAAATACAGACTTCTGTTTTACAATCATTTGGCAGTACGGTAGTACCTTCCTGGGTGGTTGCTGTCTACCAACCTACTACCAACCTAATTATGATAACTATAATAGAGGCTTACAGATGTAGAGAACATAAAAAATAAAGTTTGAAATATTAGGTAACCATTATTGTCAAACCCTGCATGATCATGCTTCATACTCACCGGTGTCTACGTAAGCTCGTACAAGATCGGGTAGTTTGGCTTTGAGGAGTGCTGTGGACTGGTTACGAACTTCTAAATTCGTTGTTTGAAGAAGATGTAAACAAAACGTAATTTCCTGCAAGCGGGAAAGCTTGAGCGCCTTACACACTCCAGTAACCCACTGTGGCTTGACAAGCTGCAAAAGACAGTTTCAACATCAAACCATATATAGTATGTACTATAGTGAATCAATGCATACTGGGTACCTTTTATATCCCTCTTTAATTATCTGGATCATATATTCAATCTCAGGTGAATTTTAAAATGTTTATGGGGAAGGAATAGTGTGTGCTAGCTATTTCAAAAAACACAGTTTTTCCATGTTTTAGAATAGTAAAGAGTTGTCACCTGCTTGTGTTGGACTAATGTATTTACTGAATGGGGAAGGAAGACAATGCAGTGTGTCAATATGACGAAAACACTTAAGAGCAAGAACCCTTAACCTTTAAACTGTCCAGTGTACTAGTACGCAACTGATGATTATATCTCCAACGTACAGTGATATCTTGACTTAAGAGTTTAATTCGTTCCATGACTGAGCTCGTAACTCAATTTGCTTCGATAAAATGCTAATATCAACTCTACAGCTTATTTATCTATCAGAATTTATCTAATATGACATAATAAACACTAAGTAACATAGAAACATGATATATACTCTAGAATTAATAAAATAGGCCATAATATGGCGAGCGTCCAGGACCAGTCCGAGCATATAAAATCATTATTGCTCCTTCCTATAACGTGTTCTTTGGTCCTTGGTAAAAGAAGACTTGAGTTTTTGAGAGGCTAACTGCACTAGATCACTAGTGCAGTGATATATGAATATCTCGGAAGTAAGTTATTGACTTATTTCATGAAGCCCACCATTTATTATTGAAGTAAATGCAATAATATTGACAGGAATCATAAAAAAATTATTGTTCTACAATTGGCTTGTGGAATATTGGAAATATTCCAAATATATTGGGATTTGTGTGGGAGTAAAGGGCAAGATATTTTGCAAATGTCAAAAACTTAGCAACTTTATTTTTTTGTAGGGTTCTTGCCAAATGTCATTTTCAGTAAACTTTTTTTTTTTTGGTAAATATTTTTTTCACTTGTAACTCGAATTTTGGCTCACAACTGAAAATCAACCGAGTGACGGCTCATAACTCGGAAAACGTGTAAGTCAAGGTACCACTGTACTAGTTTGCACAATTTTTCATGTCTTCAAATCTGCCACCTGCCAATATTTTTGACCTCAGCACAACTCTTCGGGTCTTCTACAATTTCTTCATAACTTTGAAAAAATCGACGTCAGGGAGGGTCCAAAAATTGCATTATGGTTAACTATAAAAGTGATGACTGTGTCTGACATACAATGAAATCAGGAGCTGTTGTTCCATCACCACCTGCCCTACCAACAAGGTGTGGAAAATGACTTATTCATTCCAAATTTATTACAATTTCATGATACTAATAGTGGAATTCAGCCACAAAGCACACTAAGTAGATTTAACCCAGGATAACCCAATGAGGTCAAACAATGTGACTAATTTCCATAATCTGATGATGTTACACCTTGAAACAATAGTAATATCATTGGATTTTGTTGTAAATATATGTTTTACAGTAGTCTGGAAGGCACACAGGTGTTATGAACAACAATGTTTATATAACCCATGATTTAACGGACACTCAGACAATCCCTGCCCCCATCAGTACATTATATCAGGAGTTTACTGTATGTACTGGGTAATTAACCTTTAATTATCTGAACGTTGATCTATGGTTTACTGTTAGCACTCATGATGTCAATCTACACACTATTTTTCCTGCCTTCAAATTTGGCACAATAGGCCTGAGAGGCCTAGACAGGACAGAATGGACATGCGCACTTCGCATGTGCAGTATTAAAAAATCAGGGACACCACAGTACCACATGGGAGCACCAGTTTGCTTCAACACCAGCTGGGTCAACATCGTCGAAAACCCCTGGGATTCACTCATGCCCCATTGTATCAACACTCTCTTATTCAAGGAAAGTGATATAGAACCAGAGTTTAGTGGATCTGAGATGGATGTGGCCACAAATGATAGAGGAAATAGTGTAAATATCAATGATAACCCAGATGACCCTCAGCCCATCACATCTAGGGGTGGCCAGCATAGGCAGTGTGGCCATGCCAGACCCTCAGCCCAGCACCTCTGAGGTGGGCCAGTGTTACTACTCGGAGGTTACAAAGTAGACGAAAATTAAAATTTTCCCGAAGCTTTGGCGATGATAGTAAAAGTGATATCAGTGACGACAAGATTGATTTTATGCCTTTAAGAGGATTCTGAGTGACAGTGATACATGTTATTCCACAGTGAAGCTTATCTATAGGCATCGTCACCTACGTTCAGGCAGTGTGCCATACACAATCCCCAAGGGTTGTGGGAGGTCACGCTTGAAAACCCTAGTCATTGATAATGATACTGGTCATGAGGGATATATGCCAGGATGGAGGAGGGGGGTGGCATGGTGCCTGGGCCACATGGCATGCTGGGCGGGCATACAAATGACCACCCGGCACCCACTCCACCATGTGCTGCTTCCACTCCTATCGCTCATCCACCATATCCTATTCCCCACGTCCATCATGCACCATCAGATCGTGAATGGAATTGGAAAGAATATACAACATTTGTGCATTTGTGCCCCATCCTTTCAATTTTGATGCAAGTGGAAGTGGCATCCTCTCAGAATGCCCTATCATAAATGAGTCCCCAGAGTTAGAGTATTTCCAACCATACTCTGATGAGTCCATCATGAACCTGATCATCGCCCAGACGAACAATTATTACCGCTATGTAATGGACAACACAGAAGTTGCAGAATCATCATGGCTGCACAGGTGGAAGGACACAACTGTGAGTGAAATGTATTTATTCCTTGGCACTGTCAGGCTTATGCCTCATAAGTACAAGCACAATATACTGTAGCACAGTACTTTACCACAGACTACTACTTCAGTACCCCAGTCTTCCATGACCTCCTCCCCTGCAACAGATTCGCGCCATTGCTACGAATGCTGCACCTCTCAGACAGAAATAGGCCCAACATAATGACCTACTATACAAAATCAGAGAATCGTTTATGTATCTGAAACAAAAATTCAGTGCTTACTTTTATCCCTTCAGGAACACTATTGTCGACAAGTCCTTGATTCTGTTCAAGGGACGACTGTCGTTCAAACAATATATACTAAGCAAACGTAATCACTTTGGTATAAAACTTTTTATGTGATTTTGAGACTGGTATGGTGTTGAATGTCACTGTCTACACTGGGAGAAACACACTTGACAATACCAGGCAGATGTTGGGCATTTCCAATTATGTGTTTATAAGATGATGGAACCATACCTTGGCAAGGGTCATACATTGTTCACAGACAACTGGTATACAAGCCCTATGCTCCTCTGTGTGAACAATACCAACATGTGTGGAACAGTGAGAAGATACAGAAAATACAGTGGACCCCCAGCTAACGAATACCCCGGAAATCGTACAATTCTGTAAGTATAATATTGTAAGTGCTTGTGGAAGTGTATTTTTGGGGGTCTGAAATGGACTAACCTACTTGACATTATTTCTTAAGGGAGTAAATTCGTTCGGTAATGGCACTTTAGCAGGCTTCTGGAATGAATTTTTTTCGTTAGCCGGGGGTCCACTGTATATGCCAAGGTTTACTGGAGGCAGTGCTGATGGTGCAGTGCAAGTGTTTCATGCCAATGACACCACGGCACTAATGTGGCATGACGAACAGGATGTGATGTTCCTGTCAACCATCTACAGAAATGAAATGGTACAAAGTGAACAGGGACGCCAATGAACCCACTGTTAAGCCAGCTGCTGTCATCGATTATGCAAACAATATATGACTAGTCGACAAGTGTAACATACAAATAGGGTTCACTGATTGTGTGCGTAGGAGTTGCAAGTGGTACATGAAAGTATTTTCCCACCTTGTAGACATAGCAATGCTCAATGCCTTCAATATGTACCGAATAAAGACCGAGAAAAAACTTTGATATGCAGAATTCACCCTCAGTGTCATAAAGCAGATAGTAAAAAAGTATCATGTCACACCTGTACCTGCCCCTCAACAGCAACCTCTCCCTCACCCACAACCAGAAGGGAAAGCACCACAGTAAATGCTCACTAACTGTCCCTTCATCACACAGCTACCATCTACCCAGAAAAAAAAGTATTCTGAGAAAAGGAGTATTGCATGTGCCCACACCACAAGACATGTATCAGCAATGTGAGGTGGCACTCTGTATGACTCTGTACTTCATGGAGTATCATACAATCCAGGACTTCTAAAAACATTGCTGGGACCTGTAAATAATTTGAATATATTTGTAGACAATAGTATGTGGGAGACGGCCAACTTGTTGATAAAAAAAAAAAAAGTATGTGACTGAGGCAGGTGTATATATTCACCAGTCAGTGTGAACATGTGTGTTTGTGTCAAAATTATTACTATTTCTGTACCTAATATTTGTGTCAGAACAACAAATGGCTATGAAATCAAAAGACCTACTATAAAACATAATTATCATACCATGAAAACTAAAAAAAAAAAATGGAAAACACAATATATCTGCAACATTTCTGCAAGTGGCAGGACTCCATGTTGCTGTCACGTGAGCATCTAGTGCCAACTTCATGGCCTTATATCTCTGCAAGTACTGACCTAAAAACAAATTTTTTTATGTCTTATTACACACAGAAAATTGCCCTCTGTTTAAAAGAAAAATAAAAATACAGTGGACCCCGAGCATCGGCCGTAATCCATTCCCGGAGCTAGGCCTCAACTCGAACTGGCCGAAAGTCGAACTAATATTTCCCATAAGAAATACAGTGGACCCCCGAGTATCGGCCGTAATCCGTTCCAGGAGCTAGGCCTTAACTCGAATTGGCGAAAGTCGAACCATTATTTCCTATACGAAATAATGTAGCAAATACAATTAATCCGTTCCAGACACCCAAAAATATTCACAAAAAATTCATTTTTTAAAGAATAACTATAGTTTTACATACACAAAACACATAATAACAACACATAACAACAACACATATTAAATTTATAAATTTACATTTAAAATAACATTTACTTACCTTTATTGAAGAGACTTGCTGGCACCTGGAAGATAGGGAGGAGTGAGGGAGGGCTTAGTGGTTGGAAGGGGAATCTCCCTCCATTAGGACTTCAGGTATCTAAGCCCTATCTGAGGTTACTTACCTTCTTGGTCTTTTAATGCCACTAGGACCAGCTTGAGAGTCACTGGACCCCTGTCTCACAAAATAACTGTCCACAGTAGGGATGTATCGGATATCCGTATCCGCATCTGCATCCAAAGAACATCCGCACAATTTCTTATATCAGCATCCGCATTTTTTCTAAATGAGACATCCGCATCCGCAATCATGATTAAATAAATAACCGCATCTGCATTCACATCCGCGCCAAACAAAGAGGATGTGGCGGATATTATAACCTAAATTACAGAGCTTGCATGTATAAAATACTGACACAATGAAAAAATAAACACATAAGCAATACAATGCGAACGTTGTGAGATCTGTTTGTGGCAAACAGATCAAGTCACAAACAGATCTGAGATCTGTTTGTGGCTTGATAAAGCCCACTGTGTGGGCAAAAAGTTGTCAATAAAGGATCACATTATACTGCTTATGTGTTTATTTTTGCATGAGTGTCTCAACCTTCAGCTTGAAGAAGTCTTCAAAAGGACACAAATGCAACTAATGCGACATTTTATGGTGGCAACGTTTCGCTCTCTAGGAGCTTCAATAAGCGGCTTGATAAAGCTCCTGGAGAGCGAAACATTGCCACAATAAAATGTCACACTAGTTGCATTTGTGTCCTTTTACTTAACATATTGTCGGTAATTCTACCAATATTAATACAAGTCTTTAAAAACACCATCTGTCAATCGTCTTGAGAATCATATTCCTGGTCTATAATTATCCCATAATTTCATTTATCAATATATTACTCTATAAATAAACCATAGTAGTATTTATAGTCTTTATTTAACTCACTTTGTGTGAGTATTCATACATTTTTGCTGCAGCGTTAATGTTTGATTATGGGGTGCTGCCTTGGGTATTTGTTCTTTATTATTATTTATTTCCCCCCTCTGTGTTCTTGCTCCTACCCTTTGTGGGCCCCTAGCTTCCATGCAGTGCTCCTCTTTCTTAGTATTTGACTGACTCCACTACTACTACCACTACCTCCACTACTACCTCTCTTGCTCCCGTCCCTGTCTACTGGCCTATAATATATACTCCCTCCTCTTTTTTTTTTGTTAGTGTGACTTTGTAAATGGTCTAAGTCGGACCGAAACATCGCCATACACTCTCTCTTCTATTTGCGGGTTAGTATTTGTGTATAAGTAATATGCAATGGCGTCAAAAACTAGTAAAGTGTGGAAGTATTTCCTGCAATAATCAAATGACGTGGCGCAGTGTCTTGTGCAAAAAAGATTATTCACTAAAGGGATGTGGAACTACATCTTTGAAGAGCCATTTAAAATCAATGCATAAAGAACAGTTTGAAGAATTAGAAGTATGTAGAACAAAAAAGGCAGTCAAAGGAGAAACCAAAGATGGAAAAGACTCCTTTGCAAAAAGTAAAGGCAGACTTAAAGCAAAGGAATGTGGGAGAATATTTCCAGAATGCAAAACTGTGGGATGCTTCTAACCCTAATTCAAAGAAACTGGATAAATGAGTCACACTGTTCCTAGTGAGCAGTTGTTCAGTGCTGCCCACCAAGCAGCGTTCCTAGTGAGCAGTTGTTCAGTGCTGCCCACCAAGCAGTGTTCCTAGTGAGCAGTTGTTCAGTGCTGCCCACCAAGCAGTGTTCCTAGTGAGCAGTTGTTCAGTGCTGCCCACCAAGCAGTGTTCCTAGTGAGCAGTTGTTCAGTGCTGCCCACCAAGCAGTGTTCCTAGAGAGCAGTTGTTCAGTGCTGCCCACCAAGCAGTGTTCCTAGAGAGCAGTTGTTCAGTGGTGCTGGCCTCATTTATGACAACAAACGAAAACAACTTCTGGCAGAGAATGCAGAGAAACTGTTGTTCTTGAAGAAAAACCTTCCAACCATAAACTAAGTATTAAGCAAATGCCAACTGATTATGTAATAACAGTAGTATTATGTAATAAAAGTATTATATAATAAAAGTATTATGTAATAAAAGTATTATATAATAAAAGTATTATATAATAAAAGTATTATGTAATAAAAGTATTATATAATAAAAGTATTATGTAATAAAAGTATTTTCCATATGGTAAAAAAACAAAATCTGGTGTTTTATGACTATCCTGCAAAATCCGAATCTGCATCTGCATCCACGCAGATGTCAAGTTGTGACATCCGCAATCCGCATCCGCATTTTACTGCAAACAGATATCCGCATCCGCATTTTACTGTAAACAGATATCCGCATCCGCAAAATAAGTAAGACATCCTAATACACATCCGCATCCGCGGATATCTAAATTTTCACATCTGATACATCCCTAGTCCACAGTCCTCTGTTTCTGGCACCTCTTTAACATGTCCCTGAAGTGCAATATGGCTCTGTCACAGAACTGGTTGCAGAGATGGCTTATTTCAGCTTGCTCAGGGTGGTATTTTTCAACAAATTCCTGCACCTTATTCCACATTGAACAAATTTCCTTAATCTCTGAATAAGGCACCTCCAGTCTATCTTCCTCCTCCTGTGAATCAATTTCCTCTACTGTGGTCTGATGCTGTTCCAGATGAAGCTCTTGCAGCTCTTCAGTGGTTAGCTCTACCCTGTGGTCCTCCACCAACTCTTCCACATCCTCGCCACTCACCTCCAACCCCAGGGACTTGCCCAATGCCACAATACCTTCCACAACAGGCACAGGGTCGTCAGGGTCAGCGTCAAACCCTTCAAAATCCCTCTGTTTGACACACCCACCGACAATTATCTCCAAGCAGAGTTCAAAGTCCTGGAAGTCACTCCCTCCCAAGCCTTACCTTTAAGGCTTATGCAATGGAGGATACTGACGTGATTCCTCCAAAATTCTCTTAGGGTCAACTCAGTGTCTGAGGTCATTTAAAAGCACTTTTGAAACACTTCTTTTGTGTAGAATTTTTTGAAGTTAGAAATGACCTGTTGGTCCATGGGCTGGATGAGAGGAGTGGTCTTAGGAAGCAAGAACTTCACTGTGATGAAACTGAACTCAGCAGACAAAAAGTCTGCCAAGTTGTGAGGATGAGCAGGAGCATTGTCCAGTACCAGGAGGCACTTGAGTCCCAATTCCTTTTCCTGGAGGTATTTTTTCACACTGGGGCCAAACACTTCATTGAACCATTCCAGGAAAATTTGCTTCATGACCAATGCCTTAGTGATAGCCTTCCAAAACACACACAATTTATTTTTGACGACCTTGTGTTTCTTGAACACACTGTGATTTTCAGTGATACACCAGTAAAGGCTTCACTTTAAAATCCCCACTAGCATTACTACACAACCTGAGAGTTAGCCTGTCTTTCATAGGCTTGTGTAATGTAGGTCCTCTTTGGCATTTTCTTCCAAAAGAGGCCTGTTTCATCACAATTAAACACTTGTTGGGGTTTGAATTTTTCAGTATCTACAAAACCCTTAAATTCACTCACAAACTTTTCAGCAGCACGTTTGTCTGAATTGGCTGCCTCATCATGCCTTACAACACTATGTATGCCACTACGTTTCCTAAATCTGTCAAACCAGCCTTTGCTGGCCTTAAAATCACTCACATCAGCACTGGTTCCAGGCATTTTCTTGACAAGATCTGTGTGCAACTGCCTTGCCTTTTCACAAATTATCGCCATGGAAACACTATCACCCGCTATCTGTTTTTCGTTGATCCACACCACCACCAACTTCTCAATCTCATCCACTGTTTGTAATCTACTTTTCGTTAACATATCAACACCTTTCGCAATATTAGCTTCCTTGATTTATTTTTCTCTTTGCCAGGATAGAGGTGATGGATTTGTTTTTGTTGTACATCCTGGCAAGCTCCCCCACACGTATGCCACTCTCATATTTTTCTACTATCTCTTTCTTCAGTTCGATGGTGTTCCTCACTTTCTTTACCACAGGGGTGCCACTAGGAAGCTTCTTTGGACCCATGGTGACTTATTTCACAGTGACAATCAATAAACAATCAATAAACACAATAAAATTATTGTGAAATGTTTGAATGAGTGAGCTGGGTAATGTTCACTCAATGGTAAACAAAGCTAGACTGGCTCACGATGCCTGTGTGGAGAAGCGTGCGAGCGCGGGGAGGCGGACAGGTCTGGTATGTGGGCCGATACTCGGGGAAATGGACAATGGTCGGGCAAAAATTGGGCAGAAAAAAAGCAACCAAAACACGAGTCGGCCGATACTCGGGGGTCCACTGTAATGAAAATACAATTAATCCGTTTCTACCCAAAAATCATTCTTTTAACACGTCGGCTGTTTCCCACCGAAACGGGGTGGCCCAAAAGGAAAAACGAAAGTTTCTCCTTTTCTTCTTCTTTCTTTCAACACGTCGGCCATTTCCCACCGAGGCAGGGTGGCCCAAAAGGAAAAACGAAAGTTTCTCCTTTTACATTTAGTAATATATATACAGGAGAAGGGGTTATAGCCCCTTGCTCCCGGCATTTTAGTCGCCTCTTACAACACGCATGGCTTACGGAGGAAGAAGTCTGTTCCACAAAAAATTCATTTTTTTTTAAAGAATAAATACCATAGTTTTACATACAGAAAACAATGAGAAATAAATATAAAGCACTAATTTTAATGGATAAATAAACATTTAAATCAGTTTTACCTTTATTGAAGACTCTTGTTGGCATATGAGAGAGGCAGGAGAGTTTGTTTGGAGGTAGGACAACATAGCCCTTCAATATGACACTAATATAAACTCTACAGCTTATTTATCTATCAGAATTCATCTAATGACATAAACAATATTAACCCTTTCAGGGTCGAGACCCCGATTCTTAACTCCTTTTCAGGGTCGAAACATTTTCGGAAAAAAATAATTTTTCTAATGAAATGATAGAGCATCTTTTTCCGATCATAATGCCACCAAAAGTATGAAATTTAGTGAAAAATTAACGGAATTATGCTCTCGCAAAGTTAGCCGTATCGATGATATTTACGCATTAGCAATTTTGCCCACTTTGAGCCCTATTTTCGGTCAATTCCAATGTCTCAGTCTACTAAAATCATAGCTATTATTCTAGAATTCCATTTTTCTATCGAGTGAGTACAAGAAACCACCAATTTACCTAATTCAACTACCCAATAATGTGGTCAGAAACTGGCAATATTGCCAATTTCACACAAATTTCAAAAGATACCATTTCAAAATAGGGTCCAGAATAAACAAGACAGACATTCCTGGCACTAAAATAACATTTTTATCTGTTCATTAGTCACGTCTCCAGGCCCCTCTTACATTACTTTTGCTTTCAATTTTGAATTGATGTGTATTGATGTGTATTGGACGCGTGGCGTGATTTGTTTACTCTTGAAGATCGGCAAAAATCGAACATTTTTGCTACTTTGCGCTCAATTTCTAGGTACTTGTCATTGAGAAACCAATCAAAATTATCTCTATTTCTCTAATATATCTTCCATTCTAACAAATGAGACCAAGAAAACAAGAATATAACCATAAATACTATACGAAAATAGATTGCAAAGTCGCTGTTTTAAACCAAAAACACGGTCGGAGTTTTTCTCCTCATTATTCAGTGTTAACTGCAGGATTTTTTTTTATACTGCGCACACTGACCGCACAGACCCATTCTCTCACATCAAGGCCTACCAGCCTGTTTCTGCTTGATTTGAGGGCACTAGAATTTATGCGTACTAGTACGTCAAACGCCCTGGCGCGTAAGCCGTACTAGTACATCAAAAACCCTGAAAGGGTTAATAACATAGAAACATGATATATACTCTAGAATGAGTAAAATATGTCATTATGTATGAGCGGCCTGGCAGTAGTGTTATTGTTGTTGGGTTTATAAGGGCTACTGACCATAAGCCGTACATATAGTGGTGGTGGTGGAGGCAGCAAGCCACCACTATTCAACAATGGAGTTAAGTTTCGTGTCGTCATTTTTCTATCACTTAATCGCTTAAATTACTTGCTACACTGTTAATGCTACACTTTATTGCTGGCTGGTGCTATAGCCTTTATCAACTCATGCTGCTTTAGTGTCGTATATAATGTAGAATCACTGAATCACTGAAGAAGGCACATTCTCCCCTCTCTCTCTTCCTCCTCCACTTTGGTACTTTGCTACAATTTCTTTTTTCAATTCTATCGTGTTGTCCCTTTCTTTACCAAAGGGTTGCCACTATGAAGTTTCTTTGGGCCCATGGTGGTTTATTTCATAGTCACAATCAATAAACAAGCACTAGACACAATGAATTTATTGTGAAATGTAATGTTCACTCAATGGTAAACAAAGCTAGACTGGCTCACGACGCCTGCACGGGGAGGCACGCAAGCGCAGGCAGGCGGACAGGTCTGGTACGCGCGCCGATACTCGGGGAAACAGCCGAGTCGGGCCAAAATTTGGCCGAAAAAAAGCGACCGAAACATGAGTCGGCCGATACTCGGGGGTCCACTGTACTCGGAGCACTAGCAGTAAAATGTAAATCTATGGTTTGACATTTAAAGGATTAATAAATCTGAAATGAATTTTTAAAAATTACCTTGCTTGGATTGTATGGATATGCAGTGGCAAATGCAAGATTTGCAAAAAGAGATGTCGGAGGAAGTGTAGCAGTGAAGTGTTGTAAAAGAGCACTAGCCCCACCGCTAGTGGATGACCACGTAAGAGTGGCTACACCAACACCAGTGGTAGCTTCCTTGTCCTGAAAATTTATGTAAATGTTACTCCCTAACCTTTAAAGCAAAACAAAACTTACAAAAACAAATTAATATGAGTCACCATGGTTGTTCAATATATTAATAGATGGGGTTGTAAGAGAAGTGAATGCTCGGGTGTTGGGAAGAGGTGTGGGATTAAAAGCTAAAGAATCTAACACAAAGTGGGAGTTGTCACAGTTGCTTTTTGATGATGATACTGCTTTTGGAAGATTCTGAAGAGAAGTTGGAAAGGTTGGTAGATGAGTTTGGGAGGGTATGTAAAAGAAGGAAGTTAAAAGTGAACATAGGAAAGAGCAAGGATAACAAAAAATTTAGGTAATGAAAGATTGGATATCAGATTGGAGGTAGGGAGTATGAAGGAAGTGAATGTCTTCAGATACATGGGAGTAGACTTTTCAGCAGATGGGTCTATGAAAGACGAGGTGAGCCATTGAACTGATAAGGGGAAAAAGATTAGTAGTGCACTTAGGAGTCTATGGAGACAAAGAACATTGTCCATGAAACCAAAGAGGGGAATGAATGAGAGTACAGTGATACCAATGCTCTTATATGGGTGAAGAATACGGGGATGAATGTTGCAACAAGGAGTAGCGTGGAGGGAGTGAAATCATGTCTAAGGGAAAATGTGGTGTGAGTATTATGCACAAAATTCATAGCTTGGAGATGAGGAGTAGGTGTGGGGAGCGAGTGGAGACAAATAGTTTTTATGACTAGATGTGCTGTTGGAGTGTGAGCAAAGTAACATTTATGAAAGGATTTAGGAAAACCAGTTAGCTGGACTTGAGTCCTGGATGTGAGAAAGTACAGTGCCTGCTCTCTGAAGGAGGGGTGGAGATTTGATGCAGTTGAACCTTAGTATTGGCATGCCTCTGGCACAACAGTGGAGTGAGTAATAATGAAAGTGTTTCCTCTCTTTTGGGTCACCCTGCCTCGCTAGGAAATGGCCAATGTGTTATCAAATAAATAATACAGTGGACCCCCGGCTAACGAATACCCCGGAAATCGTACAATTATGTAAGTATAATATTGTAAGTGCTTGTGGAAGTGTATTTTTGGGGGTCTGAAATGGACTAACCTACTTGACATTATTTCTTAAGGGAGTAAATTCGTTCGGTAATGGCACTTTAGCAGGCTTCTGGAATGAATTTTTTTTTGTTAGCTGGGGGTCCACTGTACCTTTATTATATTACTACCCTTCCTAGCAGGCAGTGTATGGAATGCCAGTGACTCAGTGCATATATAAAGTACAGTATAAATAAAAAAATAAGCTAGCAGGCCAATGGGGCCACATCAACTCTCTTTGCATATGTCCATGTCAACAAGCAATGACAATTATGATGTAAGGTAAGATGATTAAAAATTTGTATTACTAAAATATTAAAAATTAAAAAAAAAAAGGCAAATTTAGAGATGTCTGAACAAAACTATTTCCTATTCATTTTATGCAACACGATTTTAAGTAAGTGTCAATTCTCAGGAGTATAACCTGTGCATTACTTGATGGCTTACTGCAAAGTTTAAAACATTAAATTCAAAAGTGCATTTACACAAGAACAAAGATTTAAAGTCAAACCCGAACATGCAAGGATCGACAGATGTGGAAATCTGAAAAAACTGTGATCTCACTCTACATTTATATTTAGGTTAACCAGTAATGTTAAGGCACAATAAAAGGATAGGGAAAGAGAGGTAGATGTGGGTGGTAACCTAATTATAGAGTTAAACTTGAGCTCATTATTTTTCAACCAACATATTCATTTGTAGTCTGTAAAGCTAAAAAAGATAGCAACCACAAGAAAATACAATACGTACCTTATTATTATTATTATTATTGTTGTTATTATTGTTATTATTATTATTGTTGTTTGGTGAGGGTCGATGACTTTCTCCTCCCTGAGGTCCAGACCACTCCAGGTGACCAATCAGTACCCGGTACAAATGTCGCTCTGCCTCTCCACCAAACTGACGAACCACCTGTTAAAAATTACAATCATTGAAACTCCAATGTTTGTAAACTTTTACAAAGGCCATACAAATGAATGTAATATACAGAACTAATTGTATTGCAGAGTGACTGTGCAGCTTGCAATCAAAAAGTTAGGGTTTGAATCTCACACCAACTTGCATTCCTGCTGCTTCTGTCCACCTGTTTGAAAAAATAGGTACAGAATTCTATTTTTGTTAGTGTTTAAATACTGTGTGGTTATATACTAGATGTACTACAGCATTCAACTTTTTTCTAGTACTGTAGAGCATTTACACAACATTATTGTACCCTATTAGAAATAAGTTAATATTAGATACAGTACATACAATGTCATAAATAAGCACGCACAAACAGATCACGGAATGGGTGGGGTTTGAACCCATGGCAAGTAAGTCCTAAAACTCTAAGCCAGTGTCTAACCCAGTGGGAAGTCAAACCTGTCTACTAAGAGTGTACTTACGTCCATGCATATTTATGATATCTACTGTAAGCAATGCCTAAAATAGAATGGAACGCGAGAGGAAACTTCTATCATCAAACTAATTAAGTATGTACAACACGCTAACATGTATGAATGTAAAATTTAGCTCTAATCTCATCTTAATTCTTACAATAAAACCTTTTAACTGGGTCCAATGTACTACTTCAGTACACATGAGATTCCAATGTGTTCGATGTATGTACGTACTAATACAGTGGTACCTCGACTTACGTTTTTAATCCGTCAGAGAGGTCATTTCTTAAGACGAAACAAACGTAACACGAATCAATTTTCCCCTAAGAAATAATGGAAATAAATTTAATCCGTCCAAGACTTCCAAAAGTAGTTAAATAAAATATTTTTTAGAACTTTTGGACATTAAATAATAAATAATTGAATAAAGAATACATAAATACACATGCAAATACATACTATTGTACAATAACATGTCACTTACATTTATTGAAGAGTTGTTGATGTGTGGAGGAAGTGAGGAGGGAGAAGGTGGAGTAGTATGCTAGTGTTTGAAGGGGAATCCTTCCATTAACACTGCAGGTACCAAGTCCTTTTCTGGGGTTACTTCCCTTTTCTTTGAATGCCACTAGGACCAGCTTGAGAGTCACTGGACCTCTTTCTAACAACAAATTTGTCCAATGAGATCTGTGTCTGGCGATTCTTTAAAACATCCCTGAAGTGGGACACCACAGTGTCATT
>WNWK01005933.1:63874-83463 GCA_009830355.1 Cherax destructor
GTAACACCTCCCTGATTGCCTTCCAGGGAGGTAACACCTTCCCCTGACTTGCCTTCCAGGAGGTAACACCTTCCCTGACTTGCCTTCCAGGAGGTAACACCTCCGCTGACTTGCCTTCAGGAGGTAACACCTCCCCCGACTTGCCTTCCAGGAGGTAACACCTCCTGATTTGCCTTCCAGGAGGTAACACCTCCGCTGATTGCCTTCCAGGAGGTAACACCTCCTGATTTGCCTTCCAGGGTAACACCTCGCTGATTTGCCTTCCAGGAGGTAACACCTCCTGATTTGCCTTCCAGGGAGGTAACACCTCCTGATTTGCCTTCCAGGAGGTAACACCCCTGATTGCCTTCCAGGGAGGTAACACCTCCTGACTTGCCTTCCAGGAGGTAACACCTCGCTGACTTGCCTTCCAGGAGGTAACACCTCCTGATTGCCTTCCAGGAGGTAACACCTCCTGATTTGCCTTCCAGGAGGTAACACCTCCTGATTGCCTTCCCGGGAGGTAACACCTCCTGATTGCCTTCCAGGAGGTAACACCTCGCTGATTTGCCTTCCAGGGAGGTAACACCTCGCTGATTTGCCTTCCAGGAGGTAACACCTCCTGATTGCCTTCCAGGGGGGTAACACCTCCCTGATTTGCCTTCCAGGAGGTAACACCTCCTGATTGCCTTCCAGGAGGTAACACCTCCTGATTTGCCTTCCAGGAGGTAACACCTCCTGATTTGCCTTCCAGGAGGTAACACCTCCTGATTGCCTTCCAGGGAGGTAACACCTCCTGATTGCCTTCCAGGGAGGTAACACCTCGCTGATTTGCCTTCCAGGGAGGTAACACCTCCCTGATTGCCTTCCAGGGAGGTAACACCTCCTGACTTTGCCTTCCAGGGAGGTAACACCTCCTGATTTGCCTTCCAGGGAGGTAACACCTCGCTGATTGCCTTCCAGGAGGTAACACCTCCTGATTGCCTTCCAGGGAGGTAACACCTCCTGATTTGCCTTCCAGGGAGGTAACACCCTGATTGCCTTCCAGGGAGGTAACACCTCCCTGATTGCCTTCCAGGGAGGTAACACTCCCTGATTTGCCTTCCAGGAGGTAACACCTCGCTGATTGCCTTCCAGGGAGGTAACACCTCGCTGACTTGCCTTCCGGAGGTACACCTCCGCTGATTGCCTTCCAGGGAGGTAACACCTCGCTGATTGCCTTCCAGGAGGTAACACCTCCCCCTGATTGCCTTCCAGGGGTACACTCTGATTGCCTTCCAGGGAGGTAACACCTCCGTACCTGATTGCCTTCCAGGGAGGTAACACCTCCTGATTGCCTTCCAGGAGGTAACACCTCGCTGATTTGCCTTCCAGGGAGGTAACACCTCGCTGATTGCCTTCAGGTAAACTCTTTGCCTTCCGGAGGTAACACCTCTGACTGCCTTCCAGGAGGTAACACTCCTGTTGCCTTCAGGGAGGTAACACCTCCTGATTGCCTTCCAGGAGGTAACACTCGCTGATTTGCCTTCCAGGGAGGTAACACCTCGCTGATTGCCTTCAGGAGGTAACACCTCGCTGATTGCCTTCCAGGAGTAACACTCCGATTTGCCTTCAGGGGTAACACTCGCTGATTTGCTTCAGGTCACACCTGCGCTTCCAGGGTAACACCTCGCTGATTGCCTTCCAGGGAGGTAACACCTCGCTGATTTGCCTTCCAGGAGGTAACACTCCTTCCAGGCACCATTGCCTTCCAGGAGGTAACACCTCCTGATGCCTAAGACTCTGTGCCTTCCAGAGGTACACTCGATGCCTTCCAGGATCACTCCCTGACTTGCCTTCCAGGGAGGTAACACCTTGTCACTGACTTGCCTTCCAGGGAGGTAACACCTTCACTGACTTGCCTTCCAAGGAGGTAACACCTTCCTCCTGCTTGCCTCTCAAGGTAACACCTCTCCTGACTTGCCTTCCAGCACGCGCAGGTACACTCGCTTTTCCTAGCACCGCTTTCTTTCCAGGGAGGAAACACCTTCCACCTGACTTGCCTTCCAAGGAGGTAACACCTTCCCCCCCTGACTTGCCTTCCAAGGAGGTAACATCTACCCTGACTTGCCTTCCAGAGGGTACACCTTCCCCTGACTTGAATTCCAAGGGGTAACACCTTCCCCTGACGCCTTCCAAGAGGTAACACCTTCCCCCTGACTTGATTCCAAGGAGGTAACACCTTCCCCTGACTTGCCTTCCAAGGAGTAACACCTTCCCCTGACTTGCCTTCCAAGGAGGTAACACCTTCCCCCCTGACTTGAATTCCAAGGAGGTAACACCTTCCCCCCTGACTTGCCTTCCAAGGAGGTAACACCTTCCCCCCTGACTTGCCTTCCAAGGAGGTAACACCTTCCCCTGACTTGCCTTCCAAGGAGGTAACACCTTCCCCCGACTGCCTTCCAAGGAGGTACACCTTCCCCCTGACTTGCCTTCCAAGGGGTAACACCTTCCCCTGACTTGCCTTCCCAAAGGGGGTAACACCTTCCCCTGACTTGCCTTCAAGAGGTAACACCTTCCCTGACTTGCCTTCCAAGGAGGTAACACCTTTCCCCTGACTTGATTCCCGGAGGTACACCTTCCCCCTGACTTGCCTTCCAAGGAGGTACACCTTCCCCTGACTTGCCTTCCAGGGAGGTAACACCTTTTCCCTGACTTGCTTTCCAGGGAGGTAACACCTCTCCCCTGACTTGCCTTCCAGGGAGGTAACACCTTTCCCCTGACTTGCTTTTCAGTGAGGTGACACCTTTCCCTGATTTGCCTTTCAGGGAGGTGACACCTTTCCCCTGACTTGCCTTCCAGGGAGGCAACACCTTTCCCCTGACTTGCCTTCCGGTGAGATAACACCCCTCCACCTGTCTTGCCTTCCGGGGAGGTAACACCCCTCCACCTGTCTTGCCTTCCGGGGAGGTTACACCCCTCCACCTGTCTTGCCTTCCGGGGAGGTAACACCCCTCCACCTGACTTGCCTTCCGGGGAGGTAACACCCCTCCACCTGACTTGCCTTCCGGGAGGTAACACCCTCCACCTGACTTGCCTTCCGGGAGGTAACACCCTCCACCTGACTTGCCTTCCGGGAGGTAACACCCTCCACCTGACTTGCCTTCCGGGAGGTAACACCCTCCACCTGACTTGCCTTCCGGGAGGTAACACCCTCCACCTGACTTGCCTTCCGGGAGGTAACACCCTCCACCTGACTTGCCTTCCGGGAGGTAACACCCCTCCACCTGACTTGCCTTCCGGGGAGGTAACACCCCTCCACCTGACTTGCCTTCCGGGGAGGTAACACCCCTCCACCTGACTTGCCTTCCGGGGAGGTAACACCCCTCCACCTGACTTGCCTTCCGGGGAGGTAACACCCCTCCACCTGACTTGCCTTCCGGGGAGGTAACACCCCTCCACCTGACTTGCCTTCTGGGAGGTAACACCCTCCACCTGACTTGCCTTCCGGGAGGTAACACCCTCCACCTGACTTGCCTTCCGGGGAGGTAACACCCCTCCACCTGACTTGCCTTCTTGGGAGGTAACACCCCCCTCGTTTCCGTTCCCGGGAGGCGGCGGCGGCATACCCCCTCTGTAACTGTCGACCTCTGTGGTCCTTGCTCTTGACTTACCCTGAAAGTGGAGTGGCTTGTTCTGCATTGTTAAGATTAACCTGTTTGCGATTGTATTATGTGCTCACATACACTCGCGCGCGAACACTCGCTCACACTCACGTGCGCACACTCGCTCACACGCACGCACACTCGCTCACACTCACGCACGCACTGTCACTCACGCACGACACTCGCTCACGCACGCACACTCGCTCACACTCACGCACGCACACTCGCTCACACGCCGCACACTCCACACCCCACACTCGCCACACTACGCGCACACTCGCTCACACTCACGCACGCACACTCGCTCACACTCACGCGCGCACACTCGCTCACACTCACGCGCGCACACTCGCTCACACTCACGCGCGCACACTCGCTCACTCACGCGCGCACACTCGCTCACACGCGCGCGCACTCGCTCACACGCGCGCGCACTCGCTCACTCACGCACGCACACTCGCTCACACACTCACGCGCTCGCACATTCTCACACACAAACGTGCACGCTCACACACACGCGCGCTCACACCACGCGCTCACACGCGCTCACACGCGCTTCACACGCGCCTCACGCGCCTCACGCCGCTCACACGCGCGTCACACCGCGCTCACACACGCGCTGCTCACCACGCGCGCTCACACGCGCGCTACACCCCACGCGCTACACGCGCTCACACACACACACTCACAGGCTCTGTATGTGTCTGTCTCTCTCTATTCACCTGTGTGAGAACATACAGGCGAGTACAAAACGAAGCATGTCTGTCTTCTCAGATGGAAGAGCAAGCCTCCATCATGTCTTGTGCTTGATGACCCACATAGGTTTACCGTTTAACATGAATTAATCACCTATATGTGGTTGCAATGGTCTCGAGTCTGCTCCTGGCCCCGCCTCTTCACTGATCGCTACTAGGTCGTCTCCCTGCTCCATGAGCTTTATCATACCTCATCTTAAAGCTAATTTCTAATTTACCACGGCTTTCTAAAATCTTCGAAAAATTAATTCATAGACAGATCTTTTCCTACCTCGTCTCACACAATGTACTCAACCCCTGTCAATTTGGATTCAGGACCAACAAGAGCACAAACGATACTATTATACACATGTTAGAGTAAATATACACCACACTTGAGAAGAAAGAAGTCCCAATGGGAATTTTCATTGATCTACGCAAAGCTTTTGATACAGTCTGCCATGATTTACTGCTCACAAAATTAGCACACTATGGTATAAGGGGGCACCCACTCAACTACCTAAAGTCATACCTTAGCAACAGAAGCCAATACGTGTACACAAATGGAGCGAACTCTTCCACACAACACATTGCAGTCGGAGTCCCTCAAGGAAGTGTCCTGGGGCCACTCCTATTCCTCATTTACATAAATGACCTACCGAATGCATCACAACTACTCAAACTCATATTATTTGCAGATGACACAACATATGTCTTCTCTCACCCAAATCCAGTCATACTGGCCAACACTGTTAATTAATGCCGAATTACAGAAAATATCAACATGGATGACGACTAAGACCTACTTCATACAGTTTGGAAACAAAGCCACAAATGTTCCACTTAACATAACGCTCAATGGTTCACCCATCACAAGACTCGGAGGGAAAATTCCTAGGAATCCACCTTGACAGTAGCCTTAAATTCCAAACACACGCACAACAAATTTCCAAGAAAATCTCAGACAGTAGGCATATTATCAAAGATACGCTATTATGTGCCACAGTCAGCTCTCCTTGCACTATATCATTCACTTATCTACCCTTATCTCACCTATGGAATCTGTGCATGGGGCTCAACAACATTAAATCATCTTAGACCACTCATAACCCAGCAAAAGGCTGCAGTCAGGATGATGATAAATTCCCACTCTAGACAGCATACTCCACTAATATTCAAAGGTCTTAAAACTACTCACCGTAGAGAACATTCATACTTATTCTTGTGTCTACTACATACATAAAACTCTACACTATAATATAAACCCTCCGCTCAAAATTCTCCTCAACAACTTTAATAGGCCCCATGACTACAACACAAGACACGGATCACTTTTTGATATACCCAGAGTCCATACCAACCAATGTAAAAATTCTATGCACATAAAGGACCCTAGAATCTGGAATTCATTACCAGTGAATATTAAGATACCCATGTCTGAAAATCAATTTAAGACTCTTCTCAAAAATCACCTACTCACCCTAAGCTAAATACTCTTTCTGTAAACTACTTTCAAAAATGCTCAATGTTATTTTCCTTAAGATAATCTCAATTTTATATTACCATCCTCCTAAACACTTGTTACAATTTAATATCATATTGTAATTTTAACAGTATAATATCATATTGTAATTTGAAATGAAATATATAACTAGAATAAACTCAATCAATTTCTCTAATATTATGTATATAGTCTATAAGTCATTAGATTAAGCTGCCCCTAATGCCATGGCATGTCAGTGGCTCTCCTTGCACTTCAGTTTATGATTGTAACTACCAATATCTATGTAAAATTGCAAAGAAATAAAATTTACTACTTACTATATATGGTTCCTGCCTCCACTACCTCACTTTCCAGAGTATTCCACTTTCTGACAACTCTGTGACTGAAGAAATACATCCTAACATCCCTTTGACTCGGATGAGTCTTCAGCTTCCAATTGTGACCCCTTGTTTGTGTCCCATCTCGAACATCCTGTCTCTGTCCACCTTATCTATTCCTCGCAATATTTTGTATGTCGTTATCATGTCTCCCCTAACCCTCCTGTCCTCCAGTGTTGTCAGGCCTATTTCCCTTAACATTTCTTTGTAGGACATTCCCCTTAACTCTGGAACTAGGCTTTTTGCAAATCTTTGCACTTTCTCTAATTTCTTGATGTGCTTGACCAGGTGTGGGTTCGAAACTGGTGTTGCATACCCCAGTATGGGCCTGATGTACGCGGTGTACAGTGTCTTAAACGATTTCTTACTGAGGTATTGGAACGCTATTCTTAAGTTTGCCAGGCGCCCATATGCTGCAGCAGTTATATGTTTGATGTGTGCTTCCAGAGATTTGCTTGGTATTATACTCACCCCAAGATCTTTCTCCTTGAGTGAGGTTTGCAGTCTTTGGCCACCTAGCCTATACTCTGTCTGCGGTCTTTTTTGCCCTTCCCTGATCTTCATGACTTTGCATTTGGCGGGGTTAAATTCGAGTAGCCAGTTGCTGGACCACGTGTCCAGCCTGTCCAGGTCTCTTTGTAGTCCTGCCTGATACTCATCTGATTTAATTCTTCTCATTAACTTCACATCTGCAAACAGGGACACTTCTGAGTCTATCCCTTCCGTCATGTCATTCACATATAGTACCAAAAACAGCACTGGTCCTAGGACTGACCCCTGTGGAACCCCGCTCGTCACAGGGGCCCAGTTTATTGAATCTCTTGAACAAACGTCGTAAAGCCATTGCCTTACCAGGTGAGAAGATGGGTATAACGAACTTATTGTCTTATCGTATTCCACTTGAACCTGGTACTAGACCAATTTATGTACCTGTGTACAGAATGCCGCATTCACAAGTTGCTGTCGCAGATGAACTAATCAACAAGATGCTTGACGATGGTGTTATCGCACCTAGCAATTCACCTTGGAATGCACCCCTGATCTTAGTACCAAGGAAGGACGGTTTGGCGCCCAGTGATTGACTTTAGGAAGTTAAATGCGAAAACAATTCCAGATCGCTTCCCACTTCCTGTACTTGGTGATCTATTACGTAACATCGGAGATAACAAAGTTTTCTTGACCCTAGATTTGTTACAAGGGTTTTAGCAAGTCCCTCTTCACGAGGACAGGGAAGAGCTAACCGCATTCTCCACTCCAACAGGTCATTTCCACTTCCTCCGTATGGCCTTCGTGTTAAGATCATCGCCTATCACATTCTCAAGGCTCATGACCAATATCTTTAGAGGTCTCATAGGTAACGCACTTATGATGTACTTAGATGATGTGATTGTCATGTCACAAGACGTAGATACGCACTTAAAAAGACTTGACATAGTACTCGGTAAGCTTGAAGAAGCCAATTTAACCCTTTCAGGGTCGAGGCCTCAATTCTTAACACACACTCAGGGTCGAGAAATTTAAAAAAAAAAATTCTTATGAAATAATAGTTTTTTTTCTAAATCTAATAGGCTAAAAAAAACATTTCTGCGATCAATACTTACCGAGATATAGATGATTGAAGTTGACAGAAAATGAGCCATGTATGGCAACATCGGTGACTGCCGGTCGGCCGGTAATTTTTTTTTCTTTTTTTTAGTTTTTTTTTTCTTTTTCAAATAACTTTTATGGTCTGTGAGACCAATATAAGTGCTGTTTTTCAAATATTCACTCGTTATTTACTTCACAATAACTACACAAACTTTGTTCTCATTACATTGTTTATAAAACATGTTTACAAAAAGTAACAATGTCAAAGATTGTTTATTACTATTTTTCTATCATATACATATATACAGTCACTGGACATGTTCCTAGAAGTGGTGGAGCTTGTGGAACTCTTTGAAACATGGTGTCATTCACAATGGTGAGGGTGGCCTTTGTTGTAGGTGAGCCGAGTCAGCGGCGTGGGTGGCAGCATGGTCCACTGCTGGTGCCTCCCGCCTGGCACCACCACTACCACCACCACCAGATGCATGCACATTTCTCATACCAATTGCAGCACTATCATCTTCGTTTTCACTATCTGTGCCTGTTGTACCCCCACGGGATGTACTCCTAGATGTACTCCTAAACCTTGGAAGAGCATATGGCACACTACCAGAGCGCATATACCGTCGTATATACAGACGCTTCACTGGTGAATATTCCACTTCACTATCGCTACTGGAACTGTTTTGAAGAGCTTGGAGTTCAAAATCAATATCACTATCATCACCATTGCTCACATCTGAGTCCTGGGTATGAGTAAATAACAATTTCCTCTTTCGTTCTGGTACAATTGAACGTGAACAAGACGGCACAGCACCAGAGGTGGAAGGTTGTGGGTCGTCTGGGTTTTCCTCACTATTACCGGTATTATCGTCATTATTTTCAGTCACAACCGCGTCAAAACCTTGAAAGTCACCTTCACTGACATCCCCATCACTGTTAGAACTGTCACTGGGGAATAATAATGTCCCAATTCGCCGAGGAGTAAGGTGTTTCTTGCTGCGATTCATGGTGGACAAGGTGGACTGAAATGGTGTTCCCACAATGCACCACTGGCTCCCCGATTTTTTTCCTACTGCGCACACTGACCACGCAGAGCAGACCCATTCTCTCACATGTAGGCCTACCAGCGCTTTCCCGCTCGATTTGAAGCAGCTAGAATTTATGCGTACTAGTACGTCAAACTCCCTGGCGCGTAAGCCGTACTAGTACGTCAAAAACCCTGAAAGGGTTAAAGATCAAACTGTCCAAATGTCAATTTTTCAGATCAGAAATCAAGTTTCTTAGTCACGTAGTCACTCCTAGAGGGGTTACGACTGACCAAAGTAAAGTAATTGCAGTATTAAATTTTCCATCTCCCAAAACTGCTGATGCCGTAAGATCCTTTGTGGGCTTAGGTTTTTATAGATCATTCATTGCTAATTTTTCTTCCATAGCAGCTCTAACTGAGTTGCTTAGCCCTTTGGGGGTCGACAGGCCTTCTCAGGAAAGTGTTCCTGGGGTCGAAAATTTTTTGGAAAAAAAAAAAAATTATTTTTTCTTATGTAATGATAGAGAATCTTTTTCCGATCATAACGCCACCAAAATTATGAAATTTGATTGAAAACTAACGGAATTATGCTTTCGCGAAGTTAGCGGTAGCCATGACACTTACGCATCGGCGATTTTGCCCACTTTGAGCCCTATTTTCGACAAATTCCAATGTTTCAGTCTCCTAAACCTATAGCTATTTCGATAGAACTCCATTTTTTCTATCGATTGAGTACAAGAAACTGCCTATTTACCAATTTCATCTACCCAAAATAGTGGTCAGAAAATGGCAATTTTCCAATTTCTCACAAATTTCAAACGATGCCAATTTCAAAATAGGGTCCAGAATTAACAAGGCAGACATTCCTGGCACTAAAATAACATGTTCTCTGTTCATTAGTCACGTCTCCAGGCCCCTGTTCCATTACTTTTGCTTTTCATTTTGAATTTTTATTCTCACAAAAAATAGAAGATTTACTGTTATGTATACAACTGCATCATTGTAAAAATGGTACAAATAATATCAGAGCACTTGTGCATGAATATAAGACTCGCCAGTTGATGTGTATTGGAGGCATAGTGTGATTTGTTTACTCTTGAACATCGTCAAAAATCGAACATTTTCGCTACTTTGAGCTCAATTTCAAGGTACTTGTCATTGTCATACCAATCAAAATCATCTCTATTTCTGTAATATATCTTCCATTCTATCAAATGAGACCAAGAAAACGAGAATACATCAATATATACCATACGAAAATCGACTGCAAAGTCGCTGTTTTAATCGAAAAAAGCGGTCAGTTTTTTTTCTCATTATGCAGTGTGTACTGCAGGATTTTTTTTATACTGTGCACACTGACCACACAGACCCATTCTTTCATATGTATGCCTACCAGACGTTTTCTGCTAAAATTGAGGCCGCTAGAATTTGGGCGTACTAGTATGGCACCAACCCCTGCTTGTAAAACGTACTAGTATGGCACCGACCCCCAAAGGGTTAAGAAAGATGCTCCATTTGTTTGGACCTTCCATCAAGAAAGAGCATTCCAAACTCAAAGAAAAGCTAACATCTGCTCCAATTTTGAAATTTCCAGATTTTTCAAAGCCTTTCTACCTGACCACTGATGCTAGTTCGATTGGCATTGGTGCAGTCCTTGCACAATAGACCGGTAGCAAGTACAATGCAGTTGCATTTGCTAGCCGAGTCCTTGCTAAGGCTGAACTTAATTATACAGTTACTGAGCAAGAAGCTTTAGCGATAGTATGGTCCTTAAAGCACTTCCGAGACATCATATATCAGTAAGTGCACTGTTCATGTCTTCACAGATCATGCTCCATTGATACCCTTATTCCAGAATAAACAACCTACTGGAAGACTAGCCAGATGGTCCTTGACTATCCTAGAGTTCAACCCCACCTTTGAATATTTACCTGGCAAGTCAAATGTAGTTGCTGATGCTTTATCCCGTCATGTCAGTGTAGTAACTGCTGATCCTCCGTTTAGTGCTGAGGTTGTAAAGAATGCCCAAAGAACAGAACCCATGTGGTCTGGTGTGATTCGATTCCTGCTCCAGGAAGATCTTATTCTTACTGTGAAGCCACCAGCACCCATCAGTGACTTCGTCATGAACCAAGAATTACTGTATCGCAATACCGAGCTGGGTACTCCTAGTAGAAGGGTATACCAGTTAGTAATTCCAGTCACTAGTGAAAGTAGCTTTACAGCTAGTTCACGATGTATCAGGTGTTGCACACCCTGGTATGGATCGTTCTGTGAAACAAGCCAGATTGAAATACTTTTGGTCCCGTATGTCAACTGATATTACTGTGTATGTTAAGAAATGTAGAGTCTGTATGCAACATAAAGGTAATGTTACGGGTCCTAATCCAATCCAAGTCTTTCCGACTACTAGTGAGCCATGGGAAAGAGTTGCACTAGATCTGTTGACCAATTTCCAATGTTCCCTCAAAGGAAACAAACATCTGTGTGTGATGGTCGATCATTTTACCAGATATTGTGAGTTAGTGCCTATTGCAGATAAGACTGCCGAAACAGTAGCAAAAGTGTTCAAGGAACGTATAATCTGCAGACATACCACTCCTAAGTCCCTCATAACAGATAATGGAGGTGAATTTTGTAATGAGATCCTAGAAAACTTGTGTACATTGTACAAGATTACAAAATCAACCATTGTCCCTCACCATTCTGCTAGTAATGGTTTAGCGGAAAGAACGAATTAAGAAAGTACAGTGGTACCCCGACTTACGATGGTCCCCAAACTCACCCTTTTATGTAAGTTTATTTTTTTAAATGCTTTTGTAAGTGTAATTTTGGGGGTCTAAAAGGACTAGTCTATTTTACATCATTTCTTATGGAGATAAATTCGTTTGGTAATGGCACTTGAACAGCATTCTGGAATGAAAAAATATCGTAAGTCGGGGTACCACTGTACTTGACGTCTTGAGAGCAACCATCAGTCCCAATAGTGCAACCTGGGATGAGGTTATACCTGATGTTCAGTGTGCTTACAATGCTTCTATAGGTGACACCCCACATTATGCCTTGTACGGTGTTGATAAGCGTTTGCCTTATGAACCGTTATATTCTAATCCGAAACCGACTTACAATCCTGATGATTTCATTGTAACTCGTACCAGTCAAGCTCAGTGTGTTTTCAGACGAATTCGTGAAACACTTCATAAGTCAACAGCAGAATTTACTAGAGTAACTAACACTAGCCAAACCGACCAAAGTTAAGGTTCAATAGTTATGTTGACTAACTTTAACAAAACTTCAGCAATGCCAAAACTTTACCAAAAGTTTGTTGGTCCTTACAGAGTAGTAGAACATATTAATGGCAATAAGTATAAAGTTAGAGAAATTTGTACGGGTCAGTTTAAAGAATTGCATTTAGATCATATGAAATTAGTATGCGATGATGACGAAGTCCCTGACACCCCTGACAACCAGACAAGCGAGACAGAATCTGATAATTCTCCTGGTGCTGTACCCTCTACCTCTAATGATCAGTCAGATCAACCTGAATGTCGTTATTCCCTACGTACACGACAAGTATTGAGAAATCCTAAAGTATCATTTGTGGATACCAGTGTAGATCCTTCTCAATCAGAAACTGAGTTACCAATTGTAAAAGAGTTTGATCCACCCAGAGATGATAATCATTCAGCCTATGTCAATCTCACCCTAGCAGAGTTGGGGTTAAATGTAAATAACCTGTATAGATAAATAATGTAGCAATTGTATTTCAACTGTGTGTTATAATATCAACTTCGTATTATTCAAGAATTTTTTTGTGTGTGTTCACGTTCTCTCCGAATTCTTAGATTTAACAGTATAGATTTGAGTGCACCAGATCTACCTTGTCTGTTAATCACTGCCTTTCCTTGTACATATATTTCCTCAGAATTCGTAGATCACATGAAGACAGATTCGATCGATCAAAATTTTGTTTTTCTCCTTTTATCGTGACTTTCTAGTAATGAGCTCATTAATTCCTATGTATCATTATATATCATAAAGTAATGTAGATTGTTTTCCGTCACGATAATATCCATGTGTAGTATAATGTTCAACTGTTGTGTACTTTGACATTGTATAGCCTCCACTCAGAGTCGTACACCTGTTGTCTTTAGTTTGTATAGATGTATGTCGAGACGACATACATACCGTAGCCGAGCTGTCACTGTAAGCTCAGTGATAGTTCATAGCTTATAACCGTTACTGCTTCCAGTGATCACGCCTGAGTCATACACTGCTCACGTGATCAACTGTTAGCCCATGTCAAAGGTCACCCCTTTTGAATGCCAGGAGTGGCCGCTCCTACCAGAGCCAGTACCCATCGATCCGGCATAGAGCAGAGACAGACGCAGGCTACGATCTGAGTGATTCCCATATATATCGACTCCAATATACTGTAACCACCCCAAGCACGTCTTTATTATCTTACCCAATCTACGAAAGACACACACAACAGCTCTACCACTCTCCTCCTGATAATCTTCTCCATGACTTTGCATACTATACATGTCAGTGACACTGGTCTATAGTTTAGTGCCTTGTTTCTGTCTCCTTTCTTAAAAATGGGAATTACATTTGCCGTCTTCCATACCTCGTGTAGTTGCCCAGTCTCAAAGGATGTGTTGAAGATTGTGGTTAGTGGCACATACAGCGTCTCTGCTTCCTCTCTAAGGACCCACGGGGAGATGTTGTCTGGTCCCATCGCCTCTGAGGTATCAAGGTCACTTAGCAGTTTCTTCACCTCCTCCTCAGTTTTGTGTATGTCATCCAACACTTGTTGGTATATTCCTTGTTGGTGTCCCCCTCTGTTACGTCTTCCTAGAGTCCTTCCTGTCTCCACTGTAAATACTTCCTTAAATCTCGTGTTGAGCTCACATACCTCTTGATAGTTTCTTGTGAGTTCCCCACCTTCTTTCCTCCACCTGATCACCTAGTCTTTCACTGTTGTCTTCCTCCTAATGTGCTATACAGCAGTTTCGGGACAGACTTGACTTTCGATGCTATGTTGTTTTCATACTGTCACTGGGCCTCCCTCCTTATCTGTGCATACTCGTTTTTGGTTCTTCGACTAATCTCCTTATTTTCCTGGGTCCTTTGCCTTCTGTACTTTTTCCATTCTCTAGTTCACTTAGTTTTTGCCTCCCTACACCTTCGGGTAAACCAGGGGCTCGTTCTGGTCTTCCCATTATTTCTGTTGACCTTGGGAACAAACCTTTTCTCTGCCTCCTTGCATTTTGTTGTTACGTATTCCATCATTTCGTTTACTGACTTTCCTACCAATTCTCTGTCCCACTGAACCTCCTGCAGGAAGTTCCTCATACCTGTGTAGTCTCCCCTTTTATAGTTTGGCTTTTCCCATTCAACTCCTGTTACCCTCTCCACTTGTAACTCTACTATGTATTCAAATAATAATAATAATAATAGTTTATTGTGACATGATACAAAGATGTACAAGGAGTTATGGGAATGGGGTGTACGTACATGCCAAAAGCCCCTTATATGCAGAGCATTGTGGGCAAACTTAAAATAAACTTATAACTAAATGGTAAAAATTTTAGTAAACAATTTACAATGTAAGTATAGTTGAGTATTTAAGCTATGAAATTTGAACATAACAATTTTGAAACATAATAGTTTTACAGTTTTGAAGCATTACAGTTTTATAATATATCAACATAATAATTTATTATTTTTAGTAATGCAATTTATTAAATCAGATCAAACAAATCAATTTGTGTTGCAATAACAGTTTATATGGTCATTAGATGAGTTATAAGAAGCACAAAAGTACATGAAAATGGATTTCTTTATTTGGTAATGCTGTAGAAACAAAGTTAGATTAGGTTGCATTAATTATAACAGGTTTATGTATACATTTATGAGACATAAGTTTCAACATTTGCACTAGATTAAGTTTGAGAAATTATTGTTCTTTGTGGAATTATGTAAGGGGTTTTGAGGCTAGGGAAGTAACACTGTGAATAATGTTATTTTGAGGCAGTGGAAAGTGATTTATTAACTTTGTAGGTAATGTTAAGTATTGTGTATTTAGTTTTGGGCGAGTAGGTGGTTTTTCAGTAGTTTTGAACCACTTGATCACTAGCTCTAAGGGGCCTCTCGTGTGTGTGTGTGTTAGTTAGTTAGTTACCATTTTGTCCTAGGCACATGTCAATTAGACACTAGGCCTGTTGTATATATGTGTGTGTATGTATGTAAGGAAACACTTCAAATGTTTCTGCCCCACGAATTGAACCGGCCCTCCGTGCGTGAAGCAGGCTTTACCCACTAGGCCACGGGCTACGTGTGTGTGTGTGTGTGTGTGGGGTGTGTGTGTGTACGTGTGTGACGTGTGTGTACTTTGTGGGGTACGTGTGTGTGTGTACGGTGTGTGTGTGTACGTGTGTGTGTGTGTACGTGTGTGTGTGTGTACGTGTGTGTTTTACGTGTGTGTGTGTGTACGTGTGTGTGTGTGTACGTGTGTGTGTGTACGTGTGTGTGTGTACGTGTGTGTGTGTGTACGTGTGTGTGTGTGTACGTGTGTGTTTTGGTACGTGGTGTGTGTGTACGTGTGTGTGTGTACGTGTGTGTGTGTACGTGTGTGTGTGTACGTGTGTGTGTGTGTACGTGTGTGTGTGTGTACGTGTGTGTGTGTGTACGTGTGTGTGTGTGTACGTGTGTGTGTGTACGTGTGTGTGTGTACGTGTGTGTGTGTGTACGTGTGTGTGTGTACGTGTGTGTGTGTGTACGTGTGTGTGTGTGTACGTGTGTGTGTGTGTACGTGTGTGTGTGTGTACGTGTGTGTGTGTGTACGTGTGTGTGTGTGTACGTGTGTGTGTGTAGTGTGTGTGTGTGTGTACGTGTGTGTGTGTACGTGTGTGTGTGTACGTGTGTGTGTGTGTACTGTGTGTGTGTGTACGTGTGTGTGTGTACGTGTGTGTGTGTGTACGTGTGTGTGTGTGTACGTGTGTGTGTGTGTACGTGGTGTGTACGTGTGTGTGTGGTACGTGTGTGTGTACGTGACGTACGTGTGTGTGTACGTACGTGCGGTGTGTGACGTGTACGTACGTGTGTGTGTACGTACGTGTGTGTGTACGTACGTGTACGTACGTGTGTGTGTACGTACGTGTACGTACGTGTGTGTGTACGTGTGTGTGTACGTACGTACGTACTCGCCTAATTGTGGTTGCAGGGGTCGAGACTCAGCTCCTGGCCCCGCCTCTTCGCTGTCCGCTACTGGGTCTCTGCTGTGTGTCTGTGTCTGTCTCTGTGTCTCTGTCTCAATCTGTATATGCACAGAGACAGACGTGCATTCTTGTCTAAGTCCTATGTTTTCTGGGAATCTCTCGTACTCCATCCAGAACAAAGGTTTATACAGTGGACCCCCGAGTTTCGTAAAAACTTCACTCCTGAAGTCTGCTCAAGTGCCATTACCGAACGAGTTTACCCCCTTAAGAAAAAATGTCACGTAGGTTAGTCTATTTCAGACCCCCAAAAATACTTTTCCACAAGCACTTACAATATTATACTTACATAAATGTACGATTTCCGGGGTTTACGAAACTCGGGGGTCCACTGTAGTTGTGTTTATGATTGAAGAAAAGTAGTAAACATTTTGATATTGCTTTATACAATTGAATTCTCTTATTAAATACAATACTGTAATTGAGGTTTTATAAAGTTGATTATTGGGCCTACTTTATTTTGTGTTCTGGAGGTAATGGCAATTTGTATGAATGCAGCATGATCATTATGACAGTTTTTGCTACATAGTAGTATGGTAAAGGATGTGAAGTTATCTCTGAATCCACAGGTCAGAAGAAACGAAGTTCAGAATCTGCCTCATCAAAGAATATCAGCCAGAAGTCATCAAAAAAAAAACCAACAATTTGGCGGAAACCTGCAAGTTCAGTGCCGTTTACTCACCCAGAATTATTGACATCTTTGAAAGGACACTCAGGATCTCTCACAAGTGGTGGCTTCTCTTCAAATGGCAAGCATTTTATTTCAGCAGCTGATGGTAAGTTAATCAAACTTCGCAGCATAATATTTTTATATTTTCTTAAAATGTAGTTACTCTCATTCATTGACAAATGATCCCTTCATTACAAGTGTTTTATTTAGCTTGTATTTCAGCTTTGATTAGTCTGCTATCTAGTTTGCTTTCATGACCTTCGTGACCCCTGCATTCTATATAATCAGTTGTTAGTAAAGATAACATTGTACAACATCAGTATCATAACCAGTTAGGTGACCATGTCTAAGTTCATATATATATATATATATATATATATATATATATATATATATATATATATATATATATACGTATAATATATATATATGTATGTATATGTATGTATATGTATGTATATGTATGTATATGTATGTATATGTATGTATATGTATGTATGTATATGTATGTATGTATATATATGTATATGTATGTATATATATGTATATGTATGTATATATATGTATATGTATGTATATATATGTATATGTATGTATATATATGTATATGTATGTATATGTATATATATATATATACACACACACATACACACATACATACATACAGTGGTACCTCGAGTTACGATATTTTTTCGTTCGAGAATGCTGTTCAGGTGCCATTACCAAACAAATTTATCCCCATAAGGAATAATGTAAAATAGACTAGTCCTTTTACACCCCCAAAAATATACCTACAAAAGCATTTAAAAAAATAAACTTACATATATGATATTCCAAGCATCAGATATCGTGTTATTGAAAGAAATATCCTCATTGGGGTCAATATTCTCAGGCAAGCCCATTCAAGCCCTTGCACAGAAACCCTCCAAACTTTCCACAACACTGGTGAACATCCCTGCGTATGGATTGAAAAAACTGGAACCGACCTCCGCATGAACCAGATATATGATCTATGTCAAGTAAAGCAACAGCTGCACTTCTCTGCTCCATGGAATATTACCCCATTCCAAACTACCATCCCTCCATTTCTCCCAAAAATACTTCTTAAATCACAACCAAAGCTTTGCCTTGAAGCCAAACATGATGCCTTAAGCTGTATTGATAACTTAAGTCACACAGAACACTCTTTCACAAATTATTTATGTTGATGGTTCTGTTCACCAATCCACTGGTGCAGCTGGTAGTGCTGCTGTTGTCGAACAGAGTGATGGCTCTCATAAAGAATTTGGACTTCTACTCTTCAAACTGAACTGTTTGCCATACGCCTTGCACTCAAATGCGTCCATGTATTTAAGGAAATGCGTCCATGTATCTAAGGTTGACACTTTAATTGTAACTGATTCTCTATCATCTATAAATGCTCTCAACTCATTAAGTATGAATTGTGGCATGCTTGTGTCAGAAGCCAGACACAGGTATGGTAAGATTGTACATGCTGTGGATTACATCTCACATTGGTCTTCAGATGCATGATAGAACTGATGAATTGGCTAAGCTTTATGCTATCAAAGAGGAGGTAGATTACAATCTTGGGTTGTCAGTTAGCAGTTTGAGAACAATAATACGAAAAGAACTTTAACTTATTTTATTGACTTAAGACTCAGGGAGATTGACACCAGTCAGTCCATCTATCATCATTCTATCATGCAGGAGGAGCCACATGTCTATGGTGCATTCAACAAAATAAGCAGACTCTTGGATGTCATTACAGCCCAGCTCCGGCTGGGTTATAAGTATCTTTGGCAGGTTAAATCACCACCACCAGATGTAGACCAAACGAAATGTAAACTTTGCCAGTTGGATTATTCTCACACCCCGAGTCATTATGTACTGGAGTGCGATAAAATTAATGAAATCAGAGACAACTCACTCAGAAATGTTCAAGAAATGTCAAAGTTTTTACCCACAGTGGTATACATGTAGTACAGTGGATCCCCGAGTAACGTAAAAACTTCATTCAAGAAGCCTGCACAAGTACCATTACCGAACGAATTTACTCCCTTAAGGAATAATGTCACGTAGGTTAGTCTGTTTCAGACCCCCAAAAATACACTTCCACAAGCACTTACAATATTATACTTACATAATTGTACGATTTCCGGGTGTTCGTTACTCGGGGTCCACTGTATTACAAACCATTCGGGAAAAATACCCTGACTTTGCTCACTGTAAATAAAGCATTACCATGTGTGTGTTTGTGCTTGGGTGTGTGTACTCGCCATTTGTACTCGCCATTTGTACTCGCCATTTGTACTCGCCTATTTGTACTCGCCTATTTGTACTCGCCATTTGTACTCGCCATTTGTACTCGCCATTTGTACTCGCCTATTTGTATTCGCCTATTTGTGGTGCAGGGTCGAGTCATAGCTCCTGGCCCTGCCTCTTCACTGATTGCTACTAGGTCCTCTCTCTCCCTGCTCCATGAGCTTTATCAAACCTCGTCTTAAAACTATGTATGGTTCCTGCCTCCACTATATCACTTTCTAGGCTATTTCACTTCCTGACAACTCTGACTGAAGAAATACTTCCTAACATCCCTTTGACTCATAGGAGTCTTCAACTTCCAACTGTGTCCCCTTGTTTCTGTGTCCCCTCTGGAACATCTTGTCTCTGTCCATATTATCTATTCCTCACAGTATTTTATATGTTATGTCTCCCTAACCCTCCTGTCCTCTAGTGTCGTCAGTCCGATTTCCCTTAACCTTTCTTTGTAGGACAATCCCC